>JAVJIF010008248.1:0-164106 GCA_038442645.1 Agave tequilana
GTGATTGCTAATCTTAAAAAATTTTAACTCTCTAAATGCGGAACCTAAAACAAGTGAGGCTCAACTTAGTACAATTCAACAAGTGTAGCGAATTCCTCTTGCGAGGCTCTGAACTAAACTCCTCTTGATTCCCCTTGATATGGGTTGAGGCGCTATGTGAAGCTCTTGTTGGATGAGTACGGGATTGGCACACACAAGTATGAAATGAATGATATGAAGAATGATGCAAACACAATAATAAATGGCAAGAATTACAAGCAAGTAAATAGTAGCACACGAGAATTAAACAATATCACAAGTATGCAATAGAAATCAATAGGAGCTATTGAAAAGTAAAGCAAGAATTAGACGCAAAGGCAATCGCAAACAAAGAGATTTGTTTCGAGGTTCGAGCCACCGCTCTACTCCCCGCCTTCACCTCCGTGAAGGGTTTCCACTATCCACCGAGGACGCCTTTACAATTTGGTCTACCGAAGACCGAGCACCGAGCTCCACCGAGTACAAAGGACCTCTACCGAAGAGGTTGCTCCACAAGAAAAGGAATACAAGAACAAAGTGATCACAACAAGATCACTACACTATTTCTCAAACTCTTTTACAAACACTCTCACTTCAATTACAACTTCACTATAGAATGAGTATAGGATTTTTGGCTCTATGAAGTGTGGTGAGAAAAACTTCAGTTGTAGAGTGATATTAGTAATCAAACACAACTGAAAAACAGGCTCAAAAGAATTGGAATGAAAGCTTTAAACTCTTTTCTTTTCTCTTTGAAAAACAACCACAAACTTGAGGATTTTCTTGGTGATTTGCAAGAGAGACTTCTCCTCTATTTATAGGGTTAAAAATAGGTTAAAAACAATTTCTTTTGGTCTTATTTTCTCTGAAAAAGCTCCCCAACAACTCTCCAAAAATCTGTTAAAGCTGAAAACAAAAAACATTTTTCAGAATAGCCCAAAGAGGAAAGAGCCGTTAGGCTATAGCAGGCTTGGCGGTCGACTGGTCCGGTCGACCGCAAGGCCAGCTTGCAAAGAGCCGTTGGCTCTCGGTCGACCGGGTCCGGTCGACCGACCCAAAAAGAGGAAACACAGTTTCCTTCTTCCGGTCGACCGGTCCGGTCGACCGAAACAAACTGTGAGCAATTTGCTCTCCGTCGGTCGACCGGTCCGGTCGACCGACAGACATGCACAAAACAGTGCATGTCCAGACACATCGCCGGTCGACCGGTCCGATCGGCCGGAGTTGCCTGAAACTGAAAAACTGGGCTGGTTTTTGAGTTAGAAAAATTTGAGAAATATTTTAAAAATACATATAGCTAAGTATTATGCAGAAAATAGTTTATACACATGTTTTATACAAGATTTTCAAGATATAAAGCTTTTGGTACATGTATATATAAACTAAGGCATAAAACTTAGAAATAACCATTTTTAAAAACATAGGAAATATATGAAACAAGTGTGTGTGTGTGCAAATCCTAGAGCCAAATTTCATATACTCAAACTTTAACATTTTATTTCTTACAATGTTTCTAAGGACTTCAAGATCTTCAATAGGCTTCTTCATATAATCTTCAACACTTGTTCCTTGAGCCCAATTGGAGTTGACTTGAGTCCAAAATCCTTGTATTTGTGAGAGAAGACTTCTAGAATGAATAGAAATCTGAAACACACTTAAACAACAAATGTTATTAGTACAAATAACTAATATGTTTTGTAATCATCAAAATACACTAATCATGGGTGATTGTAACCTTGGGCCAACAATTTCCCCCTTTTGATGATGACAAAAATATAAGTTATTTAAATAAACATGGAAGAGGAGTTTGAAAAACTCCCCCTCAAATAATGCTATGTATAAAAATTTGACTATGGAAGCACAATACATAAAGCATTCAAGGCAAAATAGTTTTGTCAAAAACTTAAATAAACAAACTTAACAAACTCAAACAAATTCAAAATATCAACTCTTAAACTTATTCAAATTCAAAGCAAACTCTTAAACAACTTATTCTCCCCCCTTTTTGTCATACATCAAAAAGGGTTAAAATACCAAGTGAAAACAAATTTTATTTTTAAGAATCCATAATGCAAACATTCAACTCACCACAAATAAATGAATATCTAGCATAATCTAGAGGTTTAGTAAAAATATCGGCAAGTTGAAAATCGGTAGAAACATAATCAATCTCAATATCACCTTTCTCATAATGATCTCTAAGAAGTGATACCTAATGTCAATGTGTTTTGTTTTACTATGTTGATTTGCATTCTTTGTCATGTGAATAGTACTAGTATTATCACAAAATATTTTTAACATGATCAAAGTGTAAATCATAGTCAAGGAGAGTATATTTCATCCAAAGAACTTGTGCACAACAAGCTCCGGCTGCAACATACTCCGCCTCGGCGGTTGATAGGGCTACCGAATTTTGCTTTTTGGAAGACCAAGATACAAGACAATTACCTAAGAATTGACATGTTCCACTTGTGCTCTTCCTATCTACCCTACAACCCGCATAGTCGGCATCCGAAAAACTCTTCATTTCAAATAATCCGGTTTTAGGATACCATAAACCCATTTCAATAGTGCCCTTAAGGTATCTAATTATGCGTTTAACCGCAATTATGTGAGATTCTTTAGGACAAGATTGAAAACGTGCACAAAGACAAACGGAAAACATAATATCCGGCCTACTAGCAGTCAAATAAAGCAAGCTACCAATCATGCTACGATATAATTTAATGTCTACACTTTTACCTTGTTCATCCTTGTCAAGCTTTGTAGTTGTTGCCATGGGAGTTTTGCTTACTTTCGATCCTTCAAGCCCAAACCTTTTGATTAGTTCCTTTGTGTACTTGGCTTGATTGATGAAGATCCCATCCTTCCTTTGCTTGATTTGGAGTCCAAGGAAATAGTTGAGTTCCCCCATCATAGACATTTCAAATTCATCCTCATGCATGACTCAAAAGCTTTGCAAAGAGATTCATTAGTAGAACCAAAAATAATATAATCTACATAAATTTGCACAATAAGAATATCTTTTTCTACATGTTTAGTAAACAATGTTGTGTCAATTTTACCTTTCTTAAAACCATTTGAAATCAAAAATGAAGAAAGTCTTTCATACCAAGCCCTAGGGGCTTGTTTTAAACCATAAAGAGCTTTATCTAATTTAAAAACAAAATTCGGATGTGTAGGATCAACAAACCCGGGGGGTTGTTCAACATACACCTCCTCTTCAATAAATCCATTTAGAAAAGCACTTTTAACATCCATTTGAAATAATTTGAAATCTTTATATGAGGCAAATGCTAGTGTCATCCGTATGGCTTCAAGCCGTGCTACGGGTGCAAAGGTTTCTTCAAATCGATCCCTTCGATTTGAGTGTAACCTTGGGCAACTAACCTAGCCTTGTTTCTAACTACATTACCCGATTCATCCAACTTGTTCTTAAAGATCCACTTAGTACCAATTGTTGGTCTATCGTGGGGCCTAGGAACAAGGTGCCAAACTTGGTTGCGCTCAAATTGATTGAGCTCCTCTTGCATGGCTAGCAACCAATATGAATCGGCCTCGGCTTCGAGGACATTTTTGGGTTCAATATGAGAAATGAATGCATAGTTACCACAATAGTCATGAAGTCTAGAGCGAGTAGTTACCCCTTTTGATACTTCACCTATGACGAGGTCCTGGGATGATGTGGATTGTATCTCCAATCCTTTGGAGTGGTTGAGTAGGCTCCACCTCATGTGTTTGATTTTCATTTCCTTGTGCCTCTTCCACCTTAGCTTCGCTTCCTTCATCATCCTTTGGTTTGTCTCCCATAGTACAAGCATCCTCCAAGGTCACTTTCTCCAAACCTTCATCCAATGCATCTATTTCTACAACATTCTTAACAAATTTGTTAGATTCCTCAAACTTAACATGAATAGACTCTTCAATAGTCAATGATGATCTAATGAAAACTCTATAAGCCTTACTAGTGTTTGAGTAACCTACAAAAATAGCCTCATAAGATCTAGCATCAAACTTTCCTAAATTATCTTTTGTATTTAAAACAAAACATTTGCAACCAAAAACTTTAAAATAGGAAACATTAGGTTTTCTAGAAAAAATACATTTCAAAAGAAGTTTTAGTAGTATTTTTACACAAGAAAACACGATTGATATATAGCATGATGTATTTACGGCCTCGGCCCACAAATAATGTGGTAGACCATATTCACTTAGCATTGTCCTAGCCATCTCTTGTAATGTTCTATTTTTCCGTTCAACTACTCCATTTTGTTGTGGAGTTCTAGGACAAGAAAGTTCATGCTTTATTCCATGTTCATCACAAAAAGTGGTAAAGGGTTGGTTAATGAATTCACCTCCTCTATCACTTCTTATTCTCAAAATCGAAACATCTTTTTCTTTTCAACTCTTTTCTTAAAAGTTGGAAATACGAAAATGCTTGGCTTTTATGTTCAAGAAAGAAAACCCAAGTAAACCTTGAAAAGTCATCAACCAAAACATAAGCAAATCTATTCCACTTAGACTTTTGGTTGTGTAGGGCCAAAAAGATCCATATGGATTAACTCTAAAGGACGTGATGTCATGATATCCTTAATTGATTTGAAAGAAGACTTAGTTTGTTTCCCAAATTGACATGCGTCACAAACTCGGTCCTTTTCAAAATTCAAGCAAGGAATACCTTTCACCATTTCCTTTGTGTTTAACCTAGAAATGTGATCAAAAGAAATATGCCCTAATCTCCTATGCACAACCAAGAGTCATCATCGAGGGCTTTCAAACAAGTAATATTACAAGACATATTTAACATATCAATCATATAAGCATTACTTTCACGAAAACCGGAAAATACACAAACATTAGAAGTTCTATCAATAACTTTACAAGAAAACATTATCAAAACAATATCAAAACCTTTATCACAAAGTTGACTAACACTCAAGAGATTATGCTTGAGGCCATCAACTAAAACTACATTTTCAATTAAAGGAGAGGTGCCAAGTTTACATTACCAATACCGATGATTTAACCCTTGGCGTCATCTCCGAAGGTGACGGTGCCACCTTCATGATATCTTGATAGGGTTGCAAAGTTGTTGATGCCCCAAGTCATGTGCCTTGAGCAACCGCTATCAAGATACCACAATCCTCTACGTCGTTGGGATTTTGAAAGTACCTACATCATTTAACATAATTGTTGATTTTGGTACCCAAACTTTCTTGGGTCCTTTAAAGTTAGTGCCTCGAACCCAAACATTATGACATGAAATGTTAATCTATCATAGCAAAAAATTGGCTAAGTGCCCTTTCCGTCCACAATGTGAACATGAGAACACTCTACCATACATGAATGCATGATGTGTATGTGTAGTGTGAGCATGTTTTGGCGTTTTGCCATGTTGTTTAGGTTGTGTAGCATGAACATGAACATGAGCATGAGCATTTTTCTTTGGGGCTTGTTTCTTAGGAAACATAGCCTCAATTTTCTTCTTGTTAAACTCACAATCTTTCAAAACAACACTTAATGAGTCTAATCTTTCCTTAAGCATAGTAACTTCATTTGAATCAATTAGTGGGGCCTTACCTTTGCAAGAAATCTTATATTTTTCAAAATCATTTTTGGTAGTGGCCAAAGTGGAAACCAAATCATCCTTTCTTTTGTAAGAGTAAAAACTTGAAGACTTAAAGATTCATTATCCTTTTTCATTTTAAGATACTTTTCTTTAAGAAATCATAGTTTTGTGACAACTCAACAAAAGCCTCTTCTAACACATCCATAGAAAGTTCATTATCATGAGAAGGGGAAGAGGTTACCTTGCTTGTGCCTTCATTAGCCATGAAGCACATGTTGGCGGTGTCTATTTCTTCCTCGGATTCGGTCTCCGAATCCCAAGTTGCCTTCATAGCCTTCTTCTTGTAGGGCTTCTTTGATGTGGAGGGCTTAGCTTTGTCGGACACTCCGCCACAATGTGTCCGGTCTTTGGCAATTGAAGCACACAATCTTCCTTTCTTCTTTACCTCCTTGCCATCTTCTTCTACCTTGGTACTTCGCCTTGTTGTACATCCTCCGGACATTCTTAACAAGGAGTGAGAGCTCCTCATCATCTTCTTCTTCATCATCTTCATCGGAGTGTGTAGCTTGACTCTTAAAGGCGATAGTCTTCTTTTTGGAAGGAGCCATATCCTCCCTTGCTTTCCTTTCCATCTCATGGGTTTTGAGGTTCCCAATGAGACCTATAAGCTCCATCTCTTCATTGTCGTTGAGTTCCTTCAAGGTTGTTGCTTTAACTTCCCATGAAGGAGGAAGAGCCCGGATGATCTTCCTTACTCTTTGATCATTGTTGATATCTTCACCTAAAGAAGAGAGTCATTAGTAATCTTGGTAAATCTTGTAACCATATCATCTATGGTTTCATTTTCTTGCATGCTAAATGTTTCATATTGGGACCGAAGAAGGTCAATCTTAGCCTTCTTTACTGTGAGGTCCCCTCATGTGTAACTATCAAAATGTGACCAAATCTCATATGCGGATTTGCAATAAATAACCCTAGAAATGTCATTATCATTAAGGGCTTGTAGAAGTGCATAGTGAGCTTTGGCATTGGCATCGAATTCCTTAGTCTCTATTTCGGACCAAGTGGATTCGTCACCGGGGGGTACACTAAAGGACTTAGTCACGGCTTTTGCAACTCGGCTACCTAGAGATTGCAAAAACACGGTCATCTTAACTTTCCATATGGGAAAGTTAAGTCCATCAAACTTAGGAGGGGTCTTAATTCCATCGGCCATTTTTACTATATGAAAATGAATGAAATGATTAGCAAATTAGGATCTTCTCTAAGGTTGTTAAACCAAATCCTAGAGTCCAAGCTCTGATACCAATTGAAAAAACAAAAAACACCTAGAGGGGGGGGTGAATAGGTGTGATTGCTAATCTTAAAAAATTTTAACTCTCTAAATGCGGAACCTAAAACAAGTGAGGCTCAACTTAGTACAATTCAACAAGTGTAGCGAATTCCTCTTGCGAGGCTCTGGACTAAACTCCTCTTGATTCCCCTTGATATGGGTTGAGGCGCTATGTGAAGCTCTTGTTGGATGAGTACGGGTTGGCACACACAAGTATGAAATGAATGATATGAAGAATGATGCAAACACAATAATAAATGGCAAGAATTACAAGCAAGTAAATAGTAGCACACGAGAATTAAAACAATATCACAAGTATGCAATAGAAATCAATAGGAGCTATTGAAAAGTAAAGCAAGAATTAGACGCAAAGGCAATCGCAAACAAAGAGATTTGTTTCGAGGTTCGAGCCACCGCTCTACTCCCTGCCTTCACCTCCGTGAAGGGTTTCCACTATCCACCGAGGACGCCTTTACAATTTGGTCTACCGAAGACCGAGCACCGAGCTCCACCGAGTACAAAGGACCTCTACCGAAGAGGTTGTTCCACAAGAAAAGGAATACAAGAACAAAGTGATCACAACAAGATCACTACACTATTTCTCAAACTCTTTTACAAACACTCTCACTTCAATTACAACTTCACTATAGAATGAGTATAGGATTTTGGCTCTATGAAGTGTGTGAGAAAAACTTCAGTTGTAGAGTGATATTAGTAATCAAACACAACTGAAAAAACAGGCTCAAAAAGAATTGGAATGAAAGCTTTAAACTCTTTTCTTTTCTCTTTGAAAAACAACACAAACTTGAGGATTTTTCTTGGTGATTTGCAAGAGAGACTTCTCCTCTATTTATAGGGTTAAAAATAGGTTAAAAAAAACAATTTCTTTTTGTCTTATTTTCTCTGAAAAAGCTCCCCAACAACTCTCCAAAAATCTGTTAAAGCTGAAAACAAAAACAGTTTTTCAGAATAGCCCAAAGAGGAAAGAGCCGTTAGGCTATAGCAGGCTTGGCGGTCGACCGGTCCGGTCGACCGCAAGGCCAGCTTGCAAAGAGCCGTTGGCTCTCGGTCGACCGGTCCGGTCGACCGACCCAAAAAGAGGAAACACAGTTTCCTTCTTCCGGTCGACCGGTCGGTCGACCGAAACAAACTGTGAGCAATTTGCTCTCCGTCGGTCGACGGTCCGGTCGACCGACAGACATGCACAAACAGTGCATGTCCAGACACATCGCCGGTCGACCGGGCCGGTCGGCCGGAGTTGCCTGAAACTGAAAAAACTGGGCTGGTTTTGAGTTAGAAAAATTTTGAGAAATATTTTAAAAATACATATAGCTAAGTATTATGCAGAAAATAGTTTATACACATGTTTTATACAAGATTTTCAAGATATAAAGCTTTGGTACATGTATATATAAACTAAGGCATAAAACTTAGAAATAACCATTTTTAAAACATAGGAAATATATGAAACAAGTGTGTGTGTGCAAATCCTAGAGCCAAATTTCATATACTCAAACTTTAACATTATATTTCTTACAATGTTTCTAAGGACTTCAAGATCTTCAATAGGCTTCTCATATAATCTTCAACACTTGTTCCTTGAGCCCAATTGGAGTTGACTGAGTCCAAAATCCTTGTATTTGTGAGAGAAGACTTCTAGAATGAATAGAAATCTGAAAACACACTTAAACAACAAATGTTATTAGTACAAATAACTAATATGTTTTGTAATCATCAAAATACACTAATCATGGGTGATTGTAACCTTGGGCCAACACCTATTGATGCATCGCTATCAAGGATGTTTGGTGGGAGAACCACCATGCTTTGGAGACTTAAAGAATAGCTCATATGGTTTGGTAACTATCTCTAAACTCCTATTTTTACATTCTTTTACATTGATGATTTTTTTTGGCATGTTATGGTTTTAATCCTCATTATGTTAAATGTAATATTATTAGACATGTGATGTACATAGATAATCTTTGAGATACACTCATGTCTTATGGGTTCATTTTTTGTGTTCTCACTATGTTTAACTACTATGTATATACTAGTTTTAAAACACGTGCATTTAGCCTAATGATCATGTTTGTTGTTTTTTAGTTGTTATTTGTGGTGTCATTATTTGTTTATGATGTTGGTAGTTTTCGTATTAACTATTGTGTTGTAAATATACTTGTGTAAGTACATGAGGTTACTATGACTATGTTATACTTCATTATGCTCATGTTATTTGTTTAGATGACGTTAACTGTATACTATGTAATGAGGTACATGTATTATGCGATACTTATTACTCATTATACTCATTACATGTACATGTATAACCCAGTTTGATGATTCTTTCATTACCTGTTTTCCTATTTTTGTATATGAGTAGCTTCATGCATATGTTATTTTTGTCTAAAACTAATAGATATACATGTACATCCTTGAGTCACTTGCTTTCATGCAAAATTCTATGATAGACTCATTGTATTTGGGATATGTATGTATACTTTTAGTTTCAATAAAACAACATATACCTTAAAGCTTGTTTAATTTTGATGAAAAATAATTTTTTATGATTTTCATATATTTTGGTGTTTTGAGCTTTACTGTTTATTTTCATGAATATGCTATTCAATGATTCATGTGCACTCACATTTCTTTTATTTACTCATGATCTTATTTTTATGAGCTAATTTTTGTGGGCCTTATAGATCTTGAGTGACAATTTTTTTATTTAGCATGCTTCAAGAGATATATGATTTGATTTCATGTTTGAAGGATCTTTAACTAGTTTTTCAAAAATATTTTAAATAAATTTCTTGATTCTTTAATTGGTAGAGTTTTCAAACAGTTAAATTATTTTCAAACTTAATTTTTGAAAAACTAACCAACCAAAGGGTGATTGGATGGGCGACCATGTCTTGTGTGCCCTTATAGAAAATCTATTTAAACTTGTGCACGATAGGGTGGATTATTATGAGTTATACACTTGATTTCGAGATATTTCACTTTTGTATACTCATACTTGTTTTCGTCTATATGTATGCAATATATTTCAAATTGGTATTTAAATTGTTCATACATACATATATATGATTTTGATTGTGCTTATTTTACAATGTCATACAGTTTTTAAGCACAAAATGGTTATACTAAGTTTGACTTAATTCTAAATGTTTATTGGTATTTTACAAGCTTATACATTGATTTCAATTAGTATTTTATTAGTATCAAAATGTATTTCATGTCTCACTTTCAATTGGAATCAAAATCTACTATTGGAATATTAAAAATCTTATTATCTACAAGTGCTACAAACATTTGTTTTGTCAACTACTATTGATTTCAAGTGGTATCAAAATTCATTTTGTTGACTTTAAGAAATTTCAAAATTTGTTTTAAAGTGGCATCAAAATTTTCTTTCAAAATTTGTTGATATGTATTGTCTATATGCAAGGGGAGCTTAACATCTCCTCTACATATAGATTCATGTGAGTGTATTTCACATATAGTAGAGCTTGACCTCTCTTCCTTATGCGGCACATGTGTATAGGGAGAGCTTAACATCTTCGTCTATACATGCATATTATGCTTATACGGGTAAAGGTCTAGTCATCCCTTCTCCATGTAATGCATGTATGCAGGGAGAGCTAACTTAACGTCTCTCCTCTTCATGAATATATATCGTATATGCATCTTTATTGTTTTTTGTCTTTACCCTTTGTGATGAATTAACAAAAAAAATCGGAGAAGAATTTAGAGAGTTAATATATGCATGTTTAATTTTGTTGTTTATGCATATATTGTGTTTAGTTATGAGCCTTCATTGAATATCTTTATATTTATTTGCTATGCATGAGTTAAGGGGGAGCTTTTATGAAGCTTATCTTTAGTCCATGCATATATAACTCCATGAGTTTTGTCATCATCAAAAAAGGGGAGCCTGTTGGCCCAAAGGCCTATCACCCTAGTTTGATGATGATTAACGCATGTAGTTATACTACTAATGATCTTGTGCTCAGATTTTCAATCAAGATCTTAGTAGGTGTTTAGCTTCAACAAAAGATTCGAAGTCAAGTTTTGAAGCTAGCACGTGTTGATTCAAGAGCTCGCGCATCAAGATCGCATCAAGTACAAGTCAAGATGAAGAGAAGAGAAGTTTTCAAGACATGAGTCCAGTTTTTGTAAGTGTTAAGATTTTGTTTTTAGACAAAATATAAAGGATAGATTAGTTGTGGATTGCTCAAGCTCATACACACATACACAAAATTTATATGTGTTTTCATAAAATAGTTTTACTTTTAGAAAATACCGTTTTGATTTTGAGCTTCAAAGAAGATATCTTTATGTTTCATGAATAGAGTTTATCAAAACAAGTTTACATGTTTTATATGTATATTGGATTTCATCTCTATACATTGTTAGTTCAAATGTTTAGACAAACTTAGTTTGATGTTTTTAGTTCATGATTTTAAGTTTTGTATTTATCAAAAATTTGTTTAGAGCTTAATTGTCAAAAACATAGATATTTCATTTTATATGTGTATTGGATCATCTCCATATACACTACGCTTCAAATGAATTTTAATATCTTGTTTTTGTATTTGAACAAGTTTGAAAAAATCGTTTTCCAAATTAAAGATTGATTTTGAAAAATACGGTTTTCGGTTTAAAGCTAAAATTCTTTATCACAAAAATAGTTCAATATGTTTGTAATATGTGTTGATTTTGATTACACATATTGTAATTCAAAGTATTTCAATGAACTTATTTTGTAGATTTTATGTGATTTTATGAGATTTTATAGGATATTGAAAGACTAAGTTTCAATCCCTAATAATACCAGACCTAGGCTTCTGGTGGTCGACCGAATCAGAAGTCGGTCGACCGAGCGGTCGACTGATGTGCACAGGCAACGTGCACAAGCCTGGCTTGAGGGCCGGTCGACCGATCTAGAGAGTTTACTCTCTGGATCTGGCCCCGGTCGACCGAGCTGTCAACTGAGCGGTCGACCGGCCAGAGAGCAATACTCTCTGGTTCTTGCCTCGGTCGACCGACCGGTCTTTGACCTGAGTGCGATCGACCGAAGCGGTCAACCGGCAAACCCCAACGGTCATATGACCGTTGGCCGGTCGACCGACGAGCCAATCTGGCCCCAACAGTTAGTTTTTGATCCCCTATAAATAAGGGATCTTTTGGCCTGTTTTAGGTAAGATTTTGGAAAAGTTTTAGAGTCAGTTTTTCCCATCTCTTTTAGGATTTTTCTCTACATGTTTTTGAGTTAAAACTTTCATATGAAAAGGAGAGTTTTTTAAAGAGTGTTTTCAAAAGAGATTTCTTGAGTTTTTCACCACTCAATCTACCTTATTTTCTCACACAATCTTGAACTTTTCATTGCTATATTCATCCTATAGGATACTTGTTGTGAGAGTTATTTATGGTGATCAAAGTGTAGAGATCACCAAGAGTTCATCTTTGTATTTGAGGAGGCGAACTTGTGGGTTGTGTTGTGACGTGTTCTTGTGGGAGCTCGGTGTAGAGGTGTGGTCTCCGCAAGTTAGTGTGCTTGCGTGTGTCGTTCTATCAGGAACAAGTGAGAGACTTGCGGGTCCAAGAGTTCTTGAGGGAGCGCGTTGTAAGTGTTGCGGCACCGGGTAATCTTGCGGGATTGATTATAATGAAAATCCTTCATCGTGTTGAAGGCTGGGACGTAGAACAAGTGTGTTCGAACCTCGAAACAATTCTCCCGTATTTGCGATTGCTCATCTCTCTCTCACTTGTGTTTTATATCTTTCATGCTCTTAATGTTCATATATATTACATGCTTGATATTTCCTTGTGCTTAATTGATATATGCTTGGGATTGTTTACTCACACTTGTATTCAACCAAGAGAGTCATAGTGGCACCTCAACTCTTAATCTAGAGGAATCTTAAGGAGATAGTACAGAGACCTTCACCGAAAATTCGGCTACACTCTTTGATTATAATTTATGTGTTTGCATAATAGTTTTAGTTTGCACATTTAATTTTAATTCCGCATTAATTTTACATTTGAGTAAATTATGACCTATTCACCTCTCCTCGAGGTGACTTACAGATATTACTACATTAGACATGAGGATAGTTACAAGCTCAGAGTCCGCCGAGTTCACACGCATGGAAGCAATGTGCATCACTTTCCCCTGTGAACACCTGCTAATGACGGCTGTTGCAGCTAAGTTTTCTCAGGTGTTGGCGTCACCATGGAATTTTAGCGAGCCCGTGGGAGGCGCAACCATCTCCTCTGGTCCATTGTATGTGTGGGCGTCTCTGCGGCATTTTTTCGAACACCTTCAGTGCATCGCACAGCTGAATCCGCCTTGGCCCTTGTTGCAGCTGCTGAGAATGGGGTGCCTTCGAACACCCACTCGCAACAGTTTTTCCACACCCACTACATCACCATACAACCATTTATAAATAGTTCATCACTACCTTCAGCCTGGTCCAGCCATCGTGCTATCACTGCCTTCAACCCGGTCCAACCGACTCCAATCATCTCTGGTCCTCTCTCGCCCTCGCGTGGCCTTTCATTCTCGCCCTTGCAGTGGCTGCGGATTAATATGGTTGATGGCGGGGAAGACTGAACTCAGAAGAGTTTTTTTGAGAGCAAAGAGGAAGAAGTTGACGAAGGATTGATGTTCGATGGCCTACGACCTCCTCGACGCGGGAGAGGGGGCTGCGGACGAAGAACAGGGACAGGAAGAAGTGGAAGAGGGTTTTAATTTGAGAAAAACAAATTTAGGCCGTGTTTGTTTCGCCGCAAAACGTCGTAAAATGCAAGTTGTAAAACTTCTTTTTCATTTTTCATTGTTTGTTTCGCTGAAAAAACAATTTACAAAATGTAACTCTTCTTTTCCCACTTGCAGTTGCTACCGTTAAATTTGTGGTCATATAAATCTCACTTTTACACTCATATTTTCTCACTTGCAGTTGTTACGGTTAATTTTGTGGTCATGTAACTCTCACTTGTAATACACTTACAGTTCAAAACAGTTACTTGATAATCAATATATAATTTAATATTATTAAATATTTAATATTTTAAATAGTGTTCAATTTCTTATTTAATTATTTTATATTTCTAATCTTTATTTTTTTTATTGTTTTTAATATTGTTTAATATTAATATTTTACCATTTTAATTTAATATTTTTATTTAATATTTTATTAATACTTATTCCATTTTTATTATTTTATTTAGAGTAATATTTATTAATATAACAATATTATACTTTAATATAAAATTAGTATATATTTAATTATTTATTTTTTAATATAGAAAATTACTTTATTAATATCATAATATATTTTATTATTATATTAATATTTTATTATGTTAATATTGTAATAATAATTCAGTATAATAATACTATAATGATAATTTATTATTAAATTATAATTATATTTTACTTTGTTAATTTTATATTTCTATAATATTACAATAATATTATAATAAAATTTATATTATAATAATTTTCAAGTATTTTTAATATTATAATATTATAACTATATTTTATTATTTTTGTAAGATTTTTTAATATTTATATTTTATTAGTATTCTTAAAATTTTATTAATGTTCTTTAGATTTTCTTAAATTTTATATTATTTATTTAGTTAATATTTTAGTAATATTTTACTATTTATACTAATATTTTTTAATATTATGTTATAAATAAAATATTAAGTTTATTAATTTTTTTATCTCAAATTTATTAATACAATTTAATTTGCAATAGTAGATTTAATTTAATAGTATTTATAATATTTAAATCACTGCTACAGTTAATTTTGTGGTCAACTTTTTCACTTACACTTTTACATTACCAACCAAACACCGTAAAACACAATATACTTTACCATTTACACTTTCAAGGAATCCGAGTGAAGTGAGGAAGTGGGGAATCCTAATTGCTCATTTCCCTATCTATCCAAACACCGGAAAAGGAAAATAAGAAAACCCCCTTTTCCCTTTTTCATCTCTCTTTTCACAACTATTTTCTCACTTCCAGAGTGCTACAGTTAATTTTGTGGTCATGTAAATCTCATTTATAATAAGTTATAGCATAAAACAGTTAATTTTTGGTCATGTAAATCTCACTTGCATTCTAATTACAATCTATTTTTTATTTTCTTAATTAATTTTTATTTAATATTATTTTGCGGTCAACTTTGTGGTCAACTTTTCCACTTCTACTTTTCATTACCATCCAAACACCGGAAAGGACAAAACATTTTCCAAATCACACTTCTCAACAACCATCCAAACACCGGAAAACTTACTACTCATTTCCCTTTTCCTAAAGGAAATAAATCTTACTTCCTACTTCCTCACTTCACACCAATTCCTTAAATCCAAACAGACTTTATCAACCAAACACCGTAAAACACAATATATTTTTCTATTTACACGTCACTTTATCAACCAAACACCGTAAAACACAATATATTTTCTCTGTTACAGTTCACTTTTTCATTCTCATTTACGACTTACTACTTGAGACATTTTGTAACGAAACAAACAGGCCCTTAATCTCTTTTTGGAGTTAACTAACGAAGGTTAATGCTTTTTGGAGTTAATACCATTTTAAACTTGTAATTTAGGCAGCGCAAATCCTAACCGTCTATCTCATCATCCAATGGTTGAAAATTTGAGAGAAGGAGATCATTCTTCTCTCAAGAGGAGAACAGTCCTCTCTCTCTCTCTCTCTCTCTCTCTCTCTCTCTCTCTCTATATATATATATATATATATATATATATATATATATATATATATATATAATTAAATACTTAAAAATTATTTTATGCAGCAAAAGTTATTACATTAGTAAAAAATAATTTTTGATTAAATAAAATAAAATTAAGAGCTCTTAAGTGAGCTAAAACTAAGCAATTATATTAAATTTTTAGTTTACATAAAAGGAGATGTGGTTCAGAAATTAAAATCAAAAACTAAAATTGATAATATTTAACAATTAAATCATATAAATTTATAACAATTTAAAATAAAAAGACAATAAAAAATTTATTAATAACAAAATTTCAGTTGATTTAATAAAAAAAAAATTTGCCTGATAACGTAGACAGGCACTTAAAACAATCAGAATTTGAAAATTTAAATGAACCGATTTTTCCAGACCTTGTAGGCGACGAAGAGAGAGACGGCGCCGCCCCCGACGGCGCCGAAGACGCCGGCGGTTATGATGATGATGAGGGAGGTCTTGGTGACAGATCTGTTACTGGCGGAGGAGACGGGGTCGCCGTAGAGGTTGGGGTTGCCGGCGAAGGCAGAGGAGTTGAATTTGGCAAGGGGCGGCGGGATCTGGCCGGAGAGATCGTTGCCGGAGAGATCGAGATCCTTGAGTCGGACGAGGCGGGACAAAGAGGAAGGGATGGGGCCGGAGAGGGAGTTGGAGGCGAGGCGGAGCTTGTTGAGGAACGTACAGTCGGAGAGGTTGGAAGGGATGGGGCCGGTGAGGGAGTTGCCGGAGAGGTCGAGGTTGACGAGGTACGGGAGCCAGGTGCAGAGGTCGGGGGGGATGGGGCCGGAGAGGGAGTTGGAGGAGAGGTCGAGGGTGCTGACGGAGGAGCAGAGGCGGAGGGCGGACGGGAGATGGCCGGAGAGGGAGGAGGAAGGGAGGGAGAGGGAGATGACGCGGTTCTCGTAGATGCTCCAGCACGTGACTCCCGAGAAGGTGCAGATGAAACCGACGGAGGAGTTGGAGAAGTTCCAGGAGAGGAGGTGGCCGTCGGGGTCGGAGACCGAGGACTTGAAGTCGCGGAGGCACGTGACGTCGTCCTCGCCGGTGGCGTGGGGGATGAGGAGGAGGAGGAGGAGGGCTGCGGGGGTCATGGTGGCGGCTGAGGAGTGTGGTCAAGAATCAGAGTGGGAGTGGGGGGAGAGGGCCGGCTTCTTTGGCTTGCGGGGACTTTGACTTTGAAAGTTTCTAGTTATTAGAGAGGTACGCGATTCATAAATGGAGCTGTGGAAATTTTTTTCTTTTATTAAACGAAAGGGAAAGGGCTTGGAGAGAAAAAAAAAAGATCACGGGACTGAGAATTTTGGTAAACATTAGGACGGGATAGAGATATTTTGCAACTCAAAACTTTTACTATCCTTTTCTTCTTCTTGTTTTTTCCTTTTTATTTTATTTTTATTTTATGCTGTTTCTTTTTCACTACCAATGTTTCACGATAAAATCTTTGTAAGACTAAAAATATCAATAGTCACTTGTGTAATGCATTTGATATGTAGTGAGAGCAAATCACTTCTATTTGTTTGTCGTAACTGACCGTAATTCGTAGTTGTAATTGGTAAAGTCTTTTACAATTGTAAATGAGTTACATGTATGTAAATTTTACGGTGTTTGGTTGGTAATATAAAATTGTAAAGTGGGAAAGTGTATTGTACTTTACGGTATTTGGTTGTCGTAATGTATAAGTCGTAAGTGAAAAAGTTGACCACAAAATTAACTATTTGGTGATTTTAAAAGTTTTAATACTGCAAATAAATATTAAAAAAAAGTTAAATATTAAAAAATTTTAATATTAATATAAAAAAAATATTACAAATCTGTATGACCACAAAATTAACTGTAACTGGGCTGTAAGTGAGTGGTAACTGGATTGCAAGTGAGTGTTAGTTGAGTTACGTAAGTGTTTTACGAATTACGGTCCAAACAAACGCCGTAGTTCTAACTGGGTAGTAAGTCATTTACGAATTACGGAGTTTTACGCGAAACAAACGGCCCCTATAAACTTTTACGGTAACCTATCTCATTTCAATTTATCAAAATGTCGTAATTAAATTGAGCAGCTTTCTCTAAAAGATGGTAAAGGTGATATTTTCAATTACACGATGGTATTTGAGAAGTTTAATTGAGACACGTGAAATCGCGGGACTTGTCACCCATTAACGCAAAAGCACAAAGTTAACATGACACATAATACAATGGGTATTCATTTTGCTGATTTTCACATTTCAAAAGATTTATTGGCAAACTATAATATTATATAAAGATTTATGGCTAATTTTCTTAAAACTATTGTAATGGTTCATCATTTTTCTAAAACATTACCATGAACTTTTATAAATTATCACCATTTTCTCTTAAATGGTATTGGACTATTGAGATTAAATCTTTGAGAATCCATATTTAGATTTAATTATTGTTGGGGTTTTTAATGTATTTCTTGAAAAATTCTAATCTAGAAATCTATTATTTTAAGACATAATCTACTGCAATTAAATTTAATGCAATAATATAATGAAAACAAATTAAAAGGGAAAAACGCTGCCCCGCCCTAGAAGACTCAGTCACTGCCCCAGAAGACAGACACCTGCCCTATCGCTCAGGCATTAGATCGGTCGCTGTTGACTAGTGGTAAAAGCCCCTAAAAACACCAACACTCGGGCTTGAGTGTAAGCCTGGGCCTCTGCTCGGACTTGGAACAGTCGCCCGCGAAAAATAAGAATAAAGCAGGAAAATTTTAAGACAACAAGAAAAATTCCTGTCTCTTTCTCGGCTGTAGTGTTAGTGTAAGAGAAAGAAAGAAAGAAGATAAGAGGAGGTATATGTTTCTGAACAAGGAGGGTTCTATTTATTGCTTTCAAAACACTCTCATTCTCATCTCTTATTCCATGTTAGACTAAATATATAGGCTAAATGAACACTAGTGGGTAAAATCAAACTTTCCCATGGGGTTGTCATCTCCAATTACCAGCCCCGAGACTTTGTACATCTCATGAAGGGAAAGCCCCATTTCTCCGATGGGAGTGAAAAACATGCAAGTTTCTGGATTGTACCACTCCAGGACAACGTAGAAATGCTGGTTGCTCTGCGGAATACCATACTGGACAACCCTAAAAATCCCGTATAGTTTTGCTTGCAGCAAAAGGTCTTCAAACTTTGCGAGAGCGAACCCTATCATTCTGCCCCACTACATCTTGTCGGTAGAGTGAATCCACTCAATCGTACAGAATTCCAGAGAAAAATTGCCCCTCACATTCAGGAATTGTTTGATGAAGGTGGCTGTCAGTTGTGGACTCTCTCTTGTCGAGTATTCAGCTCTGATCAATTCAGGCTGCAACCCAAGCACGTCCCTCCCATGACCGACTGTGTAAATGTTATGGACACCTATCTTGCCTAGGAAAACTCCAGAGATTGGCTTAACTAGCTCCTAGTCCATCGTCCGACGTATGGACATATGCTGCAGATATGCTAGTGGATACATCCACTCTATGTTCGGGAGAAAGAATCTCCTATTACCAATTTGACAGAGCCACTTATAATCTCTATCATAAAGAACTGCTTCATCCTCCTCATTCGAATCACCAAAGAAGAAGTCAGGCTTCCTTAATAGTGCACGGGAATCTGATTCGAACCGACCATCTAAAATGATATCCCGGAGAGTAATCATACTGGCATTGCTGACCCAGCTCCATCCCTCCCTCGAATTATCAGCAATTACTGGAGCAGTCTTCTGAAGAACAAAAACCATATTCTGGTCAGCACCACCAACATGTCCAAAATGGCGCTTCTTGGACAAAGGATTAGAGGAATACTGTTTGGTGGGAAAAATTGAAGATCGAGGTGTAAATTCTTTATTTGATTGTAAAGAAAATTACAGCAGATCAATAATCCTTTTACAAGAGAGGGGGGTATTCAAGCTCAAATCTCCCCTTTGTTTAATGTCAGATTTTTGATGTGGCGATGGAAAGTGAATCTTGTTTTCTGTTGACCGGGTGAACGTCGGGACCTCTTGGGAATCCTCTCTTTGGATGATGGACGAAGTAGCACAGCTTCTGTCCAACAAGAATCTCAAAGAGATTGTAGGCAAAAACAAGCTTGTACGCAGCAAGTTGTTAGAAGAGTTGAACTCTCTCTTTCTTTTCAGCTGGAGATCTTGGTGCTTCTACGGCTTGCAACCGAAGTTTTTCTGACCAAAAAAATCTCCGATCCCTCTTTCATAGCAAACTGGGCTATTTATAGAGGTTTTAGAGGGTAAACATATCCTCCTAAAAACGCTCCATAATGGGGTTAACTCCCTCATTACGTGAGCAGTAATTGACCCAGTAATGAGGGCAGTTATAACCAAGACGCAGGGCTTTGGGCCTCAAGTTTTGCCATTGAGGTGATGCTTGAGAAACAAGAGCTTCCAATTCTGCGTCAAGCTTCACATGAGACGCGGGCTTTGGACTCTGCGTCTTGGTACTACAATAATGTTGAGACGCGGCCTTCACACTCCGCGTCTTGGTCCTTACAGTGATGTTAGGACGCGGGTTTCAACCCTCGCGTCTTGGTGCTGCGCTGGTGGCGATGATTAGCCTTGCGTCTGGAGTTTGGATTCTGCTTTTTAACGACTTATCTTCAGTGATTTTTAGACAGCCTACAGAACCCCTCCAAAGTTTTCGATATTCCGCAGTTGACTGGGATGGATTTCGAAATACTTTAGACTCTGGTTGAATTTATATTTCTCATGATTGGACTGACAATCATTTGAGATACTCTGAGCTTGATCTTGTCTGGAGTATAGTCTTCATGAGTGTACTGTAAAACCCTTTGAAGCTATCTGAGATGATCGTGGTGAGTGTCTAGATACGCAGTCCCGACTTTGTCAGTGCCCTGAGTTGGTTGTTGGTGTACTGTTGAATCAGGGGTAAATAGTCGTCTGCTTGTGCCAGTGTACTGTTGAACTAATTGCAGAAGTAAAGACTGGATGCAAGTCTTGTAGACGCAGGGGTCATGTTGCTCTAGATACGCAATTCTCACTTAGAGTGGAGACGCATCTATTAATTTGCTGAAGAAACGCGGCCTCTGGAGGGACGCGATTTTTGAAGTGAAGACGCAGCTCTCACTCTGTTGACTAGGCGCGACTTTGGCCTTGCTGAGAGGCGCGACCTTTGGAGGGACGCGGTTTTTGCTAAACGCGGCCCGCGTTTAGGGTGCATTGCCACATGTTCGGCGGAGTTGAAGGGACATTTTTCCTTTGACGCACGAAATTCGCGTCATATTTAAGACGCACGCCACGCGTCGGGCAGGGATTAGGCCTCGAGCCATGCGTCGCGTATCTCTGCGGTTCACTGTGCCTATAAAAGACAACAGTCTTTCAAGAGTCATCATTAGACTCTTTCTTCTTCTCTTCGCTGAGCATTATATCTAGGGCTAAGAAAAGCTTGAGGCTTTTTCCATTTTCACCGTCTTCAACACCGATCTCTCGGTCAAATGGCACCGAAGACCAAGCCTGTTTCCTCGTCCTCCAGTGCTGTCGCTCCGGAGATTCAAATGGGTGGTCCTTCCACGCAGGAGGCCCCCATTACAGGTAGTAAAATCATCTGATCTGGTTTCTGCCGTTGAAGAGGCTTACAGAGTTCTTTTAACTCTTAAGTCTCTTTTGAATGTAAACTGCCAACGTGAGGCTCATGCCCGTGTTTGATTTTCAGACGCGGCTCTTGAATTGGTAGGCAAGACGTGGGTTTCACGACCTCTACGTCTTTGTTTCATCAACTTGAGTCTGTATCTGGTCATTGAACGCAGGCCTCGTTGAGCCTTGCGTTTTGGACTCAATGCTCATAATATTTCTAAGTGTGGAGAGTTCAGACGCAAACTGCTTATGATTCTCGCTTCTTGTAAGATCGGACGCAAGTTTTACTGAGTCTCGCGTCTGAGTCCGATTCTTAGAAACTTTCTAAGTTATGAATTTTGAAATGCGAGCTTCATGCAAGCCTCACATTTTGAGTCTAGACGCGGATTTGGCTGACTTCCGCGTCTAGATTCATTCCTGCGTTTGAATTTCCAACATCTAGCCATTTCCTTTCAGATTTCTGACTAAATGTTGTCTTCTTTGCAGTGTGATACTCTTCCCCCTGTCCAAGACGTGTCATTTTGGGCACGTAGGTGGCGCTGATCGAAATCTGACTTTCGTACTTCAGAAGATTGCCCCTGTAACCACTGGCAAGTCAAAGGAGCGAAAGGAGATGATCTCTAAGGCTAGTATGGCGACCCTCCAGGAGATTATCTCTGATGGGTTGTTCGAGACGGATTCCCGCACTCCGTTACAGAAGCCTGCTTTCCTCTTTGGTGACGATATTGACGAGGATGATAGGATTCTTCATGACGGAGATTACAAGTGGCTCCGTTAGATAGGGGACATGAGGTTCTTTCTTCCTAATATGGAGAGGATGTATTCCTTATCCTATCTTCAACATATGTCCGTTCATCGTGCAATGGATTGGGATCTTTCCCGTTTTGTCTCCGGCGTGTCTCTCGGCAGATTAGGTGCAAAAGAAGTACACTCTGCTGGCCATGGGAAAGAGGTCTTTGGTTTATTTTTCGGGTTAGTCAGGCCTGAATATCCGAGAGCAGAAACCCCTCAGCTTGGCTGTAACGCCCCGATCCCGATGGTACGGGGACGTTACTGCAACGTATATACGCAAGTCAGAAGTACCTTCACGTATATACGCTAAGCATCAGTACAGGCAAGAATCAGAGTACGAAAGCAGTGGTGCATTATACATTCCAACATATGAGTACAATTACAGAGTTATCACCAGAGGTGATCCGATATTACAATAATATTACATCACCTGATAGGCGCAAATGCGAGAATACAAGGAGCATACAGGAGTAAACAATGAAAGGCACTCACGAGTTCACTATAAGGAAACTCGAGAGGCACACAGGGGTCTGGAAGGACGTGGCTCTGGACGGTAGGCTGGAGATCCACGCTACCGCTGCGCCACTCTGATCAGCAACAGGAAGGATCCACATGCTCCAAGCTCCAAAACCTGGACATGAGAATCCAGGGGAGTCAGATGAAACTCCCCAGGCGAGTGTAATGCAAAAGCCAGGTGGCGAGCCAGGATGAGCACAAGTGTGAATACAACAATTGATATCAAGTACAAAGGATATCAAGTTCAGAAAACAGGGGTTAGAACACAAGTATAGCAGGCATGAACAAGTATATCATAATCATCATAAAACAGGAAATCCGATTACGAGCAAAACCGATTGCACAAGCTCAGGTCACGCTTCCATGAGACTAGTACGTCGAAGGAATAATCCAAACAAGGAAACCCTCATTTATATACCTTTATCTCATATCATCGTAATCCAAGCACATACAATCACAAGTCACAAAGTGGTCATAACAGAAGTACATAACAGGCATGACAGGAGTACATAACGGGAGTCATAAGAATCGTAACAGGAATCATAATGAGAATCCATAACAGGCATCATAACAGGAGTCCAATACAGGTGTCATAACGGGGAATCATAACAAGCATCCATAGTGTAACAAGATAAGAAGTAAGGTAGATCGGGCAACTCTAGTTATCTCCTAAACTAATATAAAATCGATAAAACCGAATAAAAACCGATTACGAGTAAATCCAATTGTACGGGCTTAGGTCATGACTCCATGAGGTTAGTACTTCGAAGGAATAATCCAAACAAGGAAACCCTCATCTATATACCTTTACCTCATGTTACCGTAACCTGAACACGTACAGCTCGAGTTACAAAACAATGCGGCGGAGACATATTAGAATTATTATTATGATTAGGCTGTCTAAGTTGTATGCTTTAGTATGCGTCCCATTACACATACTTCTACTTACAACTTATAGAGCAAGTTATCTGGAAACTGATTAAGTGCGATGAATCATGTTCTGGATGGGCCCCGTACATGCCCGGGACAACGGTTCAGGAGTATCCGGTGCTGAGCCGGAACGTACCGCTAGGTACCGGGACATATGGACGCCCGAACAGGAATAGAGTATCGCAGATCCCTTAGAAATAGGTCTAGGGCGTGTGCATACTCGGCATGAAAATCAGGAGTAGGGGTGCCAGTACACCCCACGGAATCCCTGGTGGCCGCCAGGTGATCCCCAAGTATTTGGCCACGCGTGACTCGATAGTGCCACCATGAACATGATTAATCAGGGCCCATCAGTTTCCCCCAAACCAGGTGCAAGTTGTATTATTATAATAATGTATAAGTAAACAGGACATGATCAGGGATTCAAGATATACATAACGGGGATCGTAACAGGAGTCATAACAGGAATCAGGTATAGACAAGAGGTGGCCCTGCAGATTCAAGTGGTGGCCCCCACAGATTCAAGAGGTGGCCCCCACCACGTGTGTGGTGTGGCACTTTGTTCCGTGTGGCACTTTGTTCTGAGGGGATGGATTCTAGAGGTGGCCCCCACAGATTCAAGAGGTGGCCCCCACCGAGTTGTGTGGCACTTTGCTCTGTGTGGCACTTAGTTCCATACACAATAACAAGGCAAGATTCCCGTAAACATGATAATCACAAGTCAAGTAGATCATGCTGGGTGTTGAGTGATAGCATGACAGGATGGTGATATTAGGCAGGTGACAAGTCATGAAAATATCATAACAAATAATACAAGTCCCGAGGATAAAGTCCATATTCAAGGAAGTGATCAATCACAGCAGTTTCAAGTGGTGGCCCCCACAGATTCAAGAGGTGGCCCCCACCACGTGTGTGGTGTGGCACTTTGTTCCGTGTGGCACTTTGTTCTGAGGGGATGGATTCTAGAGGTGGCCCCCACAGATTCAAGAGGTGGCCCCCACCGAGTAGTGTGGCACTTTGCTCTGTGTGGCACTTAGTTCCATACACAATAACAAGGCAAGATTCCCGTAAACATGATAATCACAAGTCAAGTAGATCATGCTGGGTGTTGAGTGATAGCATGACAGGATGGTGATATTAGGCAGGTGACAAGTCATGAAAATATCATAACAAATAATACAAGTCCCGAGGATAAAGTCCATATTCAAGGAAGTGATCAATCACAGCAGTTAGCTAAAGATAGTCGACTAGGGATTCATGGGTAGTCGACTAAGCAAGGAGTTAGTCGACTATAACAAAGAGACAAGTCGACTAGCTAGGCTGCGTTTGGGAAAGCTGCGTTTCAGAGAACCGCGTTTCAGAAAAGGGTCAGTCGACTAGACGCAAGGGGTAGTCGACTAGCATGCTGCGTTTCGCAAAACTGCGTCTCACGAAGTTGCGTTCCACAAGCCCGCGTTTCCAAGAGCCGCGTTTCCCAGAGCTGCGTTTCCAAGATTCGCGTCTCAGGAAGGTTAGTCGACTAGGGATAATAATTAGTCGACTAATAGGGTGCGTTTCAGAATAACAAGGCTGCGTTTCAAGGGTTTAGTCGACTTATGATATTGGGCAAGTCGACTAATACTGGGAAACAGTGAGCAGTAACAGCTTTTAAGAGTTATAGTTTGTTGATAAAAATACAAGTTCTTGGCGAGGAAAAGCACTCGTCGAAATAGGAAAATCAAGCGAGAACACTCGCATAGTCAATAAAAAAACGAAGGCAAGCGGATAGCGAGAATTACTCGCCTAACAAGATCTTTGCTGCGTTCAACGAAGGGAAGCTCGGTCCCAATCCAAAAGGAGGGCACCGACCCTAAGTTTTGCCGCCGGAGAAGAAACACGGCCCCAATCCAAAAGGAGTGGCGGTTCCAAGTTTGTCAACGGAGAAGAACGCGGCCAAAATCCCAAGGAGTGGCCGGTCTCACAAAGTGAAGGAGAGAGGTTGAAGGTGGTGTACTTGGTGAAGAAGTTATGGAGAAGATGAAGGTTGGGTAAACAAGGGAAGCAAGAGAAGGAGCTCTCTCTTGGTGGCTTCTCTGTTGGAGGCTGCAGGAAGCAAGGAAGATGAAGGAGAAGTAAAAAATGAAGGGAGAGAGAAGGAGAGGAGGTATTTATAGGATTTGGGTTTGTGAAGTGATGCAATTAAATAAAGGTAAGGGGGTTTTTGTAAAATGGGGAGATTTGACATTTCTCTTGCCACATGGCCGGTTGTAGTGATGAAGAGAAAGGAGTGGGTGTCTTGGAAATGACAATATGGAAGAGAGCATTAAATGAAAAGAGAGAAAAGAATGTATCATGATGTTGTACTCCATATAAGACAAAAGAAGCAAAAGGTGAGACTTGCGTTTCACCCACACAAAACGCAGCCCTCACCTGCGTTTGGGCAAAAATGGTTTAAACGCATGGATTAAGCCGCGTTTAGGGAAAAGCCAAAAGCTGCGTTTTCAACAGAGGAGAGAGAAAGTCATGATAATTGATGGGATTTGATCTGAAGTGCATTAAATGCGGAATGGGAAGGATCTTCACAATAAATGCGGAATCCCAGGTAGGTGAGATCCGCATTTCAGGAAGGAGAGAGAAAATAGAAAAAGACAAAGTGGAATATATGGAACAATCTTCTCGGTATCTGGGAAAATACCGGAAAAGCCCAAAAATAAAGTAATTCGGAAAGCTTCCCAAAAATCCTCAAAAATCATAAATATTATAAAATGATTTTTGGTAAAATCGGTTTTCAAAAATTCAATCTCATTTTAAAGATAAAAATCCAGAAGTCAACCGTCAATCTCGGTATACACCGGATTGGCCGGGTTTTCAATAAATTCAGGAAAATCCCAGAAAATGTATTCAGATAGAAAATATGATTTTGAGAAATAATGTATAAAGGCGCATTTAGAAATTCTAAACCGTTTGTAAATTAAAAATCCGGGAATCGGTCAACGAAACTGGCCGATACCGGTTTTGAAGATTTTCAACTTAATTCCAGAAAATTCCAGAAAATCATATAAAATCTAGAATATTGGAAAACGATATTTAAAACTAAAATCGATCAAATTGGAATACCAGAATGTCCAAACCGAGCAATACTCTGAGATCGGGCCTTCGGTTCAAACTAAGGTTGACTCCGAATCCACGAATCCAAATCCAAGACAAAACAATCGTATAAAGAATTCATAATACAGAATAAATACAAGAGCAAATCGAAAAAATACAATCGAGAAATCTGAATACGCAACTAAGTACGTATTCCAGGAACGGGGTGTTACAATCCATCCACCTTACAAAAAATTGCGTCCTCGCAATTTCGTTAAGGGGTAAATTGAACACAAGGAGGACAAAGGCTGGAATGAAGGCTTCATAAAACCAAAACAGGGTTAAGATGAACACAGGAAGGACCAGGATGGACGATGAGAACAGGATAAGGAGGAATATCCACGAAGGATTACCAACTCAAAATACAAAAGGTCAGGGGGTGCTGTCACAGTGACTTCCTCAAGGTTCCTGCTCCAGATACTGAGCTTCATACTCCTCTGCTGCTTCGTCTGATACCTCTGCCGCCATGTTGTGAACTTGGCCTCTGCCATAATCTGCTCTGGGTCTTGCTCCTCTCTGTACTTGATCATACTGCTGGGGTGGAAATGGAGCTCTTCGATCAACGGGTTCTGGATTCCTTCTTAGTGGTGGAGCGGGAAGTGCTGGGGCTGGAAGTGCTGGTCTAACTGGTGCCATATTCCCTACCCTTCTGAACGGGCAATCCCTTATTGCATGTCTCCCTGTCCCACATGCCAAACATAGTCCATTGGCCATTCGACAATCTCTCCTATAATGTCCAGGCTTGTGGCAGAAATTGCATATAATCTGAGGAAAAGGAGGTTGGAAAGGTCGCTTGATCATCGGACCATGGGTTGCCCTAGCTGCATCTTCCTCATTCGTCAACTGAAAAGGTCTCTTCGCTGTCTTGTTTTGCACCTGGTTCTCATTCTTCTTCTCCAGTCCTCGTTCCACTTCTCGGGCAATGGAGAGAACCTGAGAGTATGTCTTCAGCTGTTGAGGAATAAGGAACATTTGGACATCCATCTTTAGCCCTTGCTGAAATCGGCTAGCCCGCTTTTCTTCATCTGACACCATGTAGGGTGCAAACCTGCTAAGCCTCAAGAACTCGGCAGCATACTCATCCACTGACCGATTGCGCTGCTGCAGGCGGATAAATTGTTCTTCCATTTCCTTCTGAGCTGTTGCCGGGAAGAATCTCTCATAGAAACCCTTTGAGAATTGATCCCATGTGATGGGTTTCTCCAGTGTTGCTTCTTCTGCCAACCACCAGGTTCTGGCCACATCTCTCAGTTGTATTTTGGCCACTTCAACTTGGTTCTCATCAGGAACTCGGGCCGCCTTCAAAAGATCTGTTGTGTCTATCAGCCACTGTTCCGCATCCAGAGGCTTCTCAGTTCCCGAAAAGATTGCCGGCTGTAATCTCCTAAAATCTGACACGTTGCCTGGCCTCTGTTCTCGGGGTGCAACCATCAGTCCCTGACGTAGAAGCTCCGTCTGCTGCTGTTGACTCTGCATCATTCCTTGGAGTACCCTCATCATACCATCACTGTCCCTGTTGGGTCCATCTTGAGAAGTACCAGCACCATTACGTGTACTCCGTCTTTCCATATCTGAGTTGGTTGGAATGGGTAGCAAGAAGAAACTGGAAGGTAAAAGATTGAAGGGCTCAGGATACAAGGAATGGATCAGAAGAAAGAGAAAGATAACTCGATCGGAATCAATCCAGAGAATACCAAGCTTCATAG
Organism: Agave tequilana; assembly: GCA_038442645.1. Classification (NCBI taxonomy): domain Eukaryota; kingdom Viridiplantae; phylum Streptophyta; class Magnoliopsida; order Asparagales; family Asparagaceae; genus Agave; species Agave tequilana. Next base: position 28,389 of record JAVJIF010008248.1, read on the forward strand.
AGATGTCCGATGAGATCACGTCATAGCTTTATTCAGAACCAGCCACTACCTTTTTAGTCTATTCATATCTTAAGTTGATATAAAGGCTACGAAAAACCAAAACAGGGGAAGGATAGGAGGGATTAGGAATCAAAGGAAAGATGATCAAGAAATAGATAACTCTGCACTTGTAGTTGGAATGTATAACCAGGACTCATGCATTCCAGTTGCAAATTTCATTACCATTAATTTGCCATCTGGACGTACTGAGGAGGTGAGAGCCTAAGCTCTGATACCAACCTGTAACGCCCCGATCCCGATGGTACGGGGACGTTACTGCAACGTATATACGCAAGTCAGAAGTACCTTCACGTATATACGCTAAGCATCAGTACAGGCAAGAATCAGAGTACGAAAGCAGTGGTGCATTATACATTCCAACATATGAGTACAATTACAGAGTTATCACCAGAGGTGATCCGATATTACAATAATATTACATCACCTGATAGGCGCAAATGCGAGAATACAAGGAGCATACAGGAGTAAACAATGAAAGGCACTCACGAGTTCACTATAAGGAAACTCGAGAGGCACACAGGGGTCTGGAAGGACGTGGCTCTGGACGGTAGGCTGGAGATCCACGCTACCGCTGCGCCACTCTGATCAGCAACAGGAAGGATCCACACGCTCCAAGCTCCAAAACCTGGACATGAGAATCCAGGGGAGTCAGATGAAACTCCCCAGGCGAGTGTAATGCAAAAGCCAGGTGGCGAGCCAGGATGAGCACAAGTGTGAATACAACAATTGATATCAAGTACAAAGGATATCAAGTTCAGAAAACAGGGGTTAGAACACAAGTATAGCAGGCATGAACAAGTATATCATAATCATCATAAAACAGGAAATCCGATTACGAGCAAAACCGATTGCACAAGCTCAGGTCACGCTTCCATGAGACTAGTACGTCGAAGGAATAATCCAAACAAGGAAACCCTCATTTATATACCTTTATCTCATATCATCGTAATCCAAGCACATACAATCACAAGTCACAAAGTGGTCATAACAGAAGTACATAACAGGCATGACAGGAGTACATAACGGGAGTCATAAGAATCGTAACAGGAATCATAATGAGAATCCATAACAGGCATCATAACAGGAGTCCAATACAGGTGTCATAACGGGGAATCATAACAAGCATCCATAGTGTAACAAGATAAGAAGTAAGGTAGATCGGGCAACTCTAGTTATCTCCTAAACTAATATAAAATTGATAAAACCGAATAAAAACCGATTACGAGTAAATCCAATTGTACGGGCTTAGGTCATGACTCCATGAGGTTAGTACTTCGAAGGAATAATCCAAATAGGAAACCCTCATCTATATACCTTTACCTCATGTTACCGTAACCTGAACACGTACAGCTCGAGTTACAAAACAATGCGGCGGAGACATATTAGAATTATTATTATGATTAGGCTGTCTAAGTTGTATGCTTTAGTATGCGTCCCATTACACATACTTCTACTTACAACTTATAGAGCAAGTTATCTGGAAACTGATTAAGTGCGATGAATCATGTTCTGGATGGGCCCCGTACATGCCCGGGACAACGGTTCAGGAGTATCCGGTGCTGAGCCGGAACGTACCGCTAGGTACCGGGACTTATGGACGCCCGAACAGGAATAGAGTATCGCAGATCCCTTAGAAATAGGTCTAGGGCGTGTGCATACTCGGCATGAAAATCAGGAGTAGGGGTGCCAGTACACCCACGGAATCCCTGGTGGCCGCCAGGTGATCCCCAAGTATTTGGCCACGCGTGACTCGATAGTGCCACCATGAACATGATTAATCAGGGCCCATCAGTTTCCCCCAAACCAGGTGCAAGTTGTATTATTATAATAATGTATAAGTAAACAGGACATGATCAGGGATTCAAGATATACATAACGGGGATCGTAACAGGAGTCATAACAGGAATCAGGTATAGACAAGAGGTGGCCCTGCAGATTCAAGTGGTGGCCCCCACAGATTCAAGAGGTGGCCCCCACCACGTGTGTGGCGTGGCACTTTGTTCCGTGTGGCACTTTGTTCTGAGGGGATGGATTCTAGAGGTTGCCCCCACAGATTCAAGAGGTGGCCCCCACCGAGTAGTGTGGCACTTTGCTCTGTGTGGCACTTAGTTCCATACACAATAACAAGGCAAGATTCCCGTAAACATGATAATCACAAGTCAAGTAGATCATGCTGGGTGTTGAGTGATAGCATGACAGGATGGTGATATTAGGCAGGTGACAAGTCATGAAAATATCATAACAAATAATACAAGTCCCGAGGATAAAGTCCATATTCAAGGAAGTGATCAATCACAGCAGTTAGCTAAAGATAGTCGACTAGGGATTCATGGGTAGTCGACTAAGCAAGGAGTTAGTCGACTATAACAAAGAGACAAGTCGACTAGCTAGGCTGCGTTTGGGAAAGCTGCGTTTCAGAGAACCGCGTTTCAGAAAAGGGTCAGTCGACTAGACGCAAGGGGTAGTCGACTAGCATGCTGCGTTTCGCAAAACTGCGTCTCACGAAGTTGCGTTCCACAAGCCCGCGTTTCCAAGAGCCGCGTTTCCCAGAGCTGCGTTTCCAAGATTCGCGTCTCAGGAAGGTTAGTCGACTAGGGATAATAATTAGTCGACTAATAGGGTGCGTTTCAGAATAACAAGGCTGCGTTTCAAGGGTTTAGTCGACTTATGATATTGGGCAAGTCGACTAATACTGGGAAACAGTGAGCAGTAACAGCTTTTAAGAGTTATAGTTTGTTGATAAAAATACAAGTTCTTGGCGAGGAAAAGCACTCGTCGAAATAGGAAAATCAAGCGAGAACACTCGCATAGTCAATAAAAAAACGAAGGCAAGCGGATAGCGAGAATTACTCGCCTAATAAGATCTTTGCTGCGTTCAACGAAGGGAAGCTCGGTCCCAATCCAAAAGGAGGGCACCGACCCTAAGTTTTGCCGCCGGAGAAGAAACACGGCCCCAATCCAAAAGGAGTGGCCGGTTCCAAGTTTGTCAACGGAGAAGAACGCGGCCAAAATCCCAAGGAGTGGCCGGTCTCACAAAGTGAAGGAGAGAGGTTGAAGGTGGTGTACTTGGTGAAGAAGTTATGGAGAAGATGAAGGTTGGGTAAACAAGGGAAGCAAGAGAAGGAGCTCTCTCTTGGTGGCTTCTCTGTTGGAGGCTGCAGGAAGCAAGGAAGATGAAGGAGAAGTAAAAAATGAAGGGAGAGAGAAGGAGAGGAGGTATTTATAGGATTTGGGTTTGTGAAGTGATGGAATTAAATAAAGGTAAGGGGGTTTTTGTAAAATGGGGAGATTTGACATTTCTCTTGCCACATGGCCGGTTGTAGTGATGAAGAGAAAGGAGTGGGTGTCTTGGAAATGACAATATGGAAGAGAGCATTAAATGAAGAGAGAGAAAAGAATGTATCATGATGTTGTACTCCATATACCATATAAGACAAAAGAAGCAAAAGGTGAGACTTGCGTTTCACCCACACAAAACGCAGCCCTCACCTGCGTTTGGGCAAAAATGGTTTAAACGCATGGATTAAGCCGCGTTTAGGGAAAAGCCAAAAGCTGCGTTTTCAACAGAGGAGAGAGAAAGTCATGATAATTGATGGGATTTGATCTGAAGTGCATTAAATGCGGAATGGGAAGGATCTTCACAATAAATGCGGAATCCCAGGTAGGTGAGATCCGCGTTTCAGGAAGGAGAGAGAAAATGGAAAAAGACAAAGTGGAATATATGGAACAATCTTCTCGGTATCTGGGAAAATACCGGAAAAGCCCTAAAATAAAGTAATTCGGAAAGCTTCCCAAAAATCCTCAAAAATCATAAATATTATAAAATGATTTTTGGTGAAATCGGTTTTCAGAAATTCAATCTCATTTTAAAGATAAAAATCCAGAAGTCAACCGTCAATCTCGGTATACACCGGATTGGCCGGGTTTTCAATAAATTCAGGAAAATCCCAGAAAATGTATTCAGATAGAAAATATGATTTTGAGAAATAATGTCTAAAGGCGCATTTAGAAATTCCAAACCGTTTGTAAATTAAAATCCGGGAATCGGTCAACGAAACTGGCCGATACCGGTTTTGAAGATTTTCAACTTAATTCTGGAAAATTCCAGAAAATCATATAAAATCTAGAATATTGGAAAACGATATTTAAAACTAAAATCGATCAAATCGGAATACCAGAATGTCCAAACCGAGCAATACTCTGAGATCGGGCCTTCGGTTCAAACTAAGGTTGACTCCGAATCCACGAATCCAAATCCAAGACAAAACAATCGTATAAAGAATTCATAATACAGAATAAATACAAGAGCAAATCGAAAAAATACAATCGAGAAATCTGAATACGCAACTAAGTACGTATTCCAGGAACGGGGTGTTACATTGGCGCTACTTTCATTAACCAGTTTTTGAAAGTTAGGGGTGATTTTCACGTCGACTTTCGTCTGCTCGGGTGGGTCCATTCTACCAACAAATCATGGTGGGGTAGAATGGTTGGTGTAACACCCCGCTCCTGGAATACGTACTTAGTTGCGTATTCAGATTTTTCGATCGTATTTTTTTGATTTACTTCCTATATTTGTTTTGTATTATGAATTATTAGTGTGATTATTTTATGTTGGATTTGGATTCGTGGATTCGGAGTCAGCCTTAGTCTGAACCGAAGGCCCGACCTCAGAGTATTGCTCGATTTAGTCTTTCTGGTATTCCGATTTGACCGATTTCAGTTTTAAACATCATTTTTCAATATTCTAGATTTTCTATAATTTTCTGGAATTTTCTTGGATTAAGTTGGAAATCTTCAAAACCGGTGTCGGCCAATCTCGTTGACCGATACCCGGATTTTTAATTTATAAATGGTTTGGAATTTCTAAAAGTGCCTTTTGACATTATTTCTTAAAATCATATTTTCTATCCCAATGCATTTTATGGGATTTATCAGATTTTATCAAAATCCGGCCAATCGGTGTATACCGGTATTGACGGTTGACTTCAGAATTTTTATCTGGAAAATGAGGTTGAATCTTTGAAAACCGATTTCGCCAAAAATCATTTTATAATATCTATTATTTTTGAGAATTTTTGGGAAACTTTCCGAGTTATTTCATTTTTGGGCTTTTCCGGAGTTTTCAGTACTTTCCCAGATACCGAGGAGATTGCCCCATATATTCCACTCTTGTCTTTTTCCCATTTTTCCCTTCTTCCTCAAACGCGGCGTTCACCTACCTGGGATTCTGCATTTAATGCAGAGATCCTCTCCTCACCTCCCCATGCCGCATTTAATGCATTTCAGATCAACTCCCATCAAGTCATCATGACTTTTGTCCTTTTGTGAAACGCAGCCTTTTTGCATCTCCTCCTAGACGCAGCTTTCATTCCCGCGTCCAATTCTTTGGCCTGGACGCAACCCTTTTATTGCATGAAACGCAGCCCATCTCTTTCCAATGAAACACAAGTTTCATTCCTTGGCTTCCAAAGTCAAACTTGCAATCATTACTTCCCCACTATATAAATCACCCCACTCCTTCTCTCTCTTTCATTTCTCTTCTTCTTCTTCCTTGTTTCCTGCAACCACCAACAGAGAGCAAGGAAGACAACCTCTTGCTTCCTTTGGCCACCATACTCCACCTTCTCCACCTCCATTTTCACCACCAACACCATCACTTCTTTCTTCTCCATCTCCTCCTCCTTTTCCAGCAACCATAACATCCCCATACCACCTTCTTCAACCTCTTTTCACCATAAAACACCAAAGAACCCATCCTCTCCACCAAAACTTCACAACCATCTCCACCACCACCTACATCTCCTTGGCCACCACCAAAGCTCTTTCATTCTAGCCAACTCATCGCTCCCCGTGGCACCGTTTGCAAAATCCCATTTTGGCAACTTGAACTAGACTTGCACCTTCAGCCTCTCTCCATCTCTTGTGAAGACCGGTCACTCCTTTTGGATTGGGGCCGCGTTCTTCTCCGGCGGCAAGACTTAGGGCCGGTACCCTCCTTTTGGATTGGGGCCGAACTTCCCTTCGTTGGACGCAGCAAGGATCACCTTTAGGCGAGTGACTTTCCTCGCCAAAGACTTAGTTAACTTGTATCTGCATATCAACAAACCATAACTTCCAAAGTTGGTTTTGCTCTCTGTTTTACAGTATTAGTCGACTTGACATATGCCCCTAGTCGACTAACACTTTCTTGAAACGCGGCTCTTTGAGACGCGACCTTCTTTAGTCGACTACTCCTCTGCGTCTAGTCGACTAACCACTTTCTTGAGACGCGCCATTTCTTGAGACGCGCCATTTCTTGAGACGCGCCACTTTCTTGAAACGCGGCTCTCGGAGACGCGGCCATCCCTAGTCGACTACCCATAATTCCCTAGTCGACTAACTTTCTTCCTGAAACGCAGCTCTCCCTAACGCGGCCTTATTAGTCGACTAGACCCTTTACTATAGTCGACTAACCTCTTATAAGTCGACTACCTTCTCTCCCTAGTCGACTAACTCTGGCTGCCTGCTGTGGTTTATCACTTTCTTGAATATAGACTTTATCCTCGGGACTTGCATTACATATTGTGTTATTACTTGACTTATTACTCTTATTCTTCATGAACACCTGTCATTGGCCTGATGTAACCTAATACCTGTTATGAACAACTCTCTACTCTTGATCTTGTGGTTATCATGTTTACGGGAATCTTGCCTTGTTTTCCTGTATTTTATACAGTGACCTGTTATTCCTGAATGGAACTAAGTGCCACACGGAGCAAAGTGCCACACCACATGCGTGGTGGGGGCCACCTCTTGAATCTGTGGGGGCCACCTCTAGAATCCATCCCCTCAGAGCAAAGTGCCACATGGAATAAAGTGCCACACCACATACATGGTGGGGGCCACCTCTTGAATCTGTGGGGGCCACCTCTTGAATCTGAAGGGCAATTTCCTGTCATAACCTGTTATTCCCGTAATCTGATAACATTGATAAGCCATAAAAAGGACAACTTACACGGGGAATGGGAGGAAGTGATGGATGCCGGAATGATGCCTTGCTTATAGTAGTGGAATACCTGAACTGACGATTCGTGTTAGAGGGATTTAAGGCCCTCAGAAGATGCGTGTTAGGGGGATTTAAGGCCCTCAAGCTGGTCCCGGGCGTACGGGAACTATTATAAGAGGAGCTATCAGTTCTCCATCTGCTTCCAATAACAATCCTCGGCTTGCTTATATATGGATGTATGTGTGTTGGGATGTATACCAGGACACATACCTAGATATATGAGTCAGACGAGTAATAAGAATATAAGACTCCTGTCATGCCTGTTATGATGCCCGTTATGATTCCTGTTATGCCTGTTATGACTCCAATAATGCCTGTCTTGATTCCTGTTATGATTCCTGTCATGAACTCCTGTCATGCTTGTTATGATTCCTGATACTCTTGTTATGAACTCCTGTTATGACTACTGTGTGGTTTGCAACTCTGGTTCTATGCGCTTGGATTACGATGATATGAGATAAAGGTATATAGATGAGGGTTTCCTTGTTTGGATTATTCCTTCGATGTACTAGTCTCACGAAGTCGTGACCTAAGCTTGTACAATCGGTTTTGCTCGTAATCGGGTTTTTATATCGGATTTCCTGTTTTATGATGATTATGTTATACCTGTTCATACCTGCTATATTTGTGTTCTAACCCTCTTGTCTTCTGTGCCGGATATCAATTGTTGTATACACACTTATGCCCATTCTGGCTCGCCACTTGGCTTTTGCCTCACCACTAGCCTGGGGAGTTTCATCCGACTCCCCTGGATCCTCATGTCCAGGTCATAGAGCTAGGAGCGTGTGGATTCTCCCTTTTGCTGATCAGAGTAGCGCAGTGGTAGCGTGGATCTTCAACAGACCGTTCAGAGCTCCATCCTTCCGGGCCCCCCTGTGTGCCTCTCGAGTTTTCCTTTTGCAAACTCGTGAGTGCCCTTTTTACTGTTCACTCTTGTACATCTCTTTGTATTCTCGCAATTGCGCATATCAGTGATGTGATATTCATGTAATATTGGATCACCTCTGGTGATAACTTTGTAATTGTACTCATGTGTTGGAATGTATAATGCACCACTTGCTTCCGTACTCTGATTCTTGCCTGTACTGATGCTTAGCGTATATACGTGAGGGTATTTCTGACCTGCGTATATACGTCGCAGTAACGTCTCCGTACCCGCCGGGATCGGGGCGTTACAGGGTGGTATCAGAGCCTAGGCTCTACATCCTCAGTACGTCCAGACGGCAAATTAATGGTAATGAAATTTGCAACTGGAATGCATGAGTCCTGGTTATACAATCCAACTACAAGTGCAGAGTTATCTCTCTTTTTCTTCTGATCCCTTCCTTGTATCCTGAGACCCTTCAATCTTTTACCTTCCAGCTCCTTCTTGCCACCCTTTTTAACCAACTCAGATATGGAAAGACGGGGAACACGCAATGGTCCTAGTGCCTCTCAAGATGGACCCAACAGAGACAGTGATGGTACGATAAGGATACTTCAAGGGATGATGCAGAGTCAACAACAGCAGACAGAGCTTCTACGTCAAGGACTGCTGGTTGCACCCCGAGAACAGAGGCCAGGCAACGTGTCAGATTTCAGGAGATTACAGCCGGCGATCTTTTCAGCTACAGAGAAGCCCCTGGATGCAGAACAGTGGCTGATAGACACAACAGATCTTTTGAAGGCGGCCTGAGTTCCTGATGAGAACCAAGTTGAAGTGGACAAGATACAACTGAGAGATGTGGCCAGAACCTGGTGGTTGGCAGAAGAAGCAACACTGGAGAAACCCATCACATGGGACCAATTCTCAAAGGGGTTCTATGAGAGATTCTTCCCTGCAACAGCTCAGAAGGAAATGGAAGAACAATTTATCCGCCTGCAGCAGCGCAATCGGACAGTGGATGAATATGCTGCCGAATTCTTGAGGCTTAGCAGGTTTGCACCCTACATGGTGACAGATGAAGAAAAACGGGCTAGCCGATTTCAGCAAGGGCTGAAGATGGATGTCCAGATGTTCCTTATCCCTCAACAGCTGAAGACATACTCTCAGGTTCTCTCCATTGCCCGTGAAGTGGAACGAGGACTGGAGAAGAAGAGTGAGAACCAGGTGCAGAACAAGTCAGTAAAGAGACCTTTACAGTTGATGAATGAGGAAGATACAGCTACGACAACCCATGGTCCGATGATCAAGCGACCATTCCAACCTCCTCTTCCTCAGATAATATGCAACTTCTGCCACAAGCCCGGACATTATAGGAAAGACTGTCGAATGGCCAATGGGCTATGTTTAGCATGTGGGACAGGGAGTCATGCAATAAGAGATTGTCCATTCAGAAGGATAGGAAATATGGCACCAATCAGACCAGCACTTCCAGCCCCACCACTTCCAGCTCCACCACATAGAAGGAACCCAGAACCCGTAGACCAAAGAGCTCCATTTCCACCCCAGCAGTATGATCATCCACAGAGAGGAGTAAGACCTAGAGCAGATTATGGCAGAGGCCAGGTTCACAACATGGCGGCAGAGGTATCAGATGAAGCAGCAGCTGAGTATGAAGCTCAATATCTGGAGCAGGAACCTTGAGGATGTCACTATTACAGCAACCCCTGACCTTTTGTATTTGGAGTTGGTTATCCTTGTCCAGCTACCCTGATCTTTTGTACCTTGGGTTGGTTATCTTTTTAAAATATTCCACTTCATGATCCTCTCATTGTCCATCCTGGTCCCTCCTGTGTTCATCTTACCCCTGTTTTGGTTTTTCGAAGCCTTTATTCCCGCCCTTGTTCTCTTTGTGTTCAATTTACCCCTTATCGAAATTGCGAGGACGCAATTTTTTGTAAGGTGGATGGATTGTAACACCCCGCTCCTGGAATACGTACTTAGTTGCGTATTCAGATTTCTCGATCGTATTTTTTGATTTACTTCCTGTATTTGTTTTGTATTATGAATTATTAGTGTGATTGTTTTATGTTGGATTTAGATTCGTGGATTCGGAGTCAGCCTTAGTCTGAACCGAAGGCCCGACCTCAGAGTATTGCTCGATTTAGTCTTTCTGGTATTCCGATTTGACCGATTTCAGTTTTAAACATCATTTTCCAATATTCTAAATTTTCTATAATTTTCTGGAATTTTCTTGGATTAAGTTGGAAATCTTCAAAACCGGTGTCGGCCAATCTCGTTGACCGATACCCGAATTTTTAATTTACAAACGGTTTAGAATTTCTAAAAGTGCCTTTTGACATTATTTCTTAAAATCATATTTTCTATCCCAATGCATTTTATGGGATTTATCAGATTTTATCAAAATCCGGCCAATCCGGTGTATACCGGTATTGACGGTTGACTTCAGGATTTTTATCTGGAAAATGAGGTTGAATCTTTGAAAACCGATTTTGCCAAAAATCATTTTATAATATCTATTATTTTTGAGAATTTTTGGGAAACTTTTCGAGTTATTTCATTTTTGGGCTTTTCCGGAGTTTTCAGTACTTTCCCAGATACCGAGGAGATTGCCCCATATATTCCACTCTTGTCTTTTTCCCATTTTTCCCTTCTTCCTCAAACGCGGCGTTCACCTACCTGGGATTCTGCATTTAATGCAGAGATCCTCTCCTCACCTCCCCATGCCGCATTTAATGCATTTCAGATCAACTCCCATCAAGTCATCATGACTTTTGTCCTTTTGTGAAACGCAGCCTTTTTGCATCTCCTCCTGGACCCAGCTTTCATTCCCGCGTTCAATTCTTTGGCCTGGACGCAGCCCTTTTATTGCATGAAACGCAGCCCATCTCCTTCCAATGAAACGCAAGTTTCATTCCTTGGCTTCCAAAGTCAAACTTGCAATCATTACTTCCCCACTATATAAATCACCCCACTCCTCTCTCTTTCATTTCTCTTCTTCTTCTTCCTTGTTTCCTGCAACCACCAACAGAGAGCAAGGAAGACAACCTCTTGCTTCCTTTGGCCACCATACTCCACCTTCTCCACCTCCATTTTCACCACCAACACCATCACTTCTTTCTTCTCCATCTCCTCCTCCTTTTCCAGCAACCATAACATCCCCATACCACCTTCTTCAACCTCTTTTCACCATAAAACACCAAAGAACCCATCCTCTCCACCAAAACTTTACCACCATCTCCACCACCACCTACATCTCCTTGGCCACCACCAAGTATACCATCTTCACCTCCACGGCGAGCTCTTTCATTCTAGCCAACTCATCGCTCCCCGTGGCACCGTTTGCAAAATCCCATTTTGGCAACTTGAACTAGACTTGCACCTTCAACCTCTCTCCATCTCTTGTGAAGACCGGTCACTCCTTTTGGATTGGGGCCGCGTTCTTCTCCGGCGGCAAGACTTAGGGCCGGTACCCTCCTTTTGGATTGGGGCCGAACTTCCCTTCGTTGGACGCAGCAAGGATCACCTTTAGGCGAGTGACTTTCCTCGCCAAAGACTTAGTTAACTTGTATCTGCATATCAACAAACCATAACTTCCAAAGTTGGTTTTGCTCTCTGTTTTACAGTATTAGTCGACTTGACATATGCCCCTAGTCGACTAACACTTTCTTAAAACGTGGCTCTTTGAGACGCGACCTTCTTTAGTCGACTACTCCTCTGCGTCTAGTCGACTAACCACTTTCTTGAGACGCGCCATTTCTTGAGACGCGCCATTTCTTGAGACGCGCCACTTTCTTGAAACGCGGCTCTCGGAGACGCGGCCATCCCTAGTCGACTACCCATAATTCCCTAGTCGACTAACTTTCTTCCTGAAACGCAGCTCTCCCTAACGCGGCCTTATTAGTCGACTAGACCCTTTACTATAGTCGACTAACCTCTTATAAGTCGACTACCTTCTCTCCCTAGTCGACTAACTCTGGCTGCCTGCTGTGGTTTATCACTTTCTTGAATATGGACTTTATCCTCGGGACTTGCATTACATATTGTGTTATTACTTGACTTATTACTCTTATTCTTCATGAACACCTGTCATTGGCCTGATGTAACCTGATACCTGTTATGAACAACTCTCTACTCTTGATCTTGTGGTTATCATGTTTACGGGAATCTTGCCTTGTTTTCCTGTATTTTATACAGTGACCTGTTATTCCTGAATGGAACTAAGTGCCACACGGAGCAAAGTGCCACACCACATGCGTGGTGGGGGCCACCTCTTGAATCTGTGGGGGCCACCTCTAGAATCCATCCCCTCAGAGCAAAGTGCCACATGGAACAAAGTGCCACACCACATACATGGTGGGGGCCACCTCTTGAATCTGTGGGGGCCACCTCTTGAATCTGAAGGGCAATTTCCTGTCATAACCTGTTATTCCCGTAATCTGATAACATTGATAAGCCATAAAAAGGACAACTTACACGGGGAATGGGAGGAAGTGATGGATGCCGGAATGATGCCTTGCTTATAGTAGTGGAATACCTGAACTGACGATTCGTGTTAGAGGGATTTAAGGCCCTCAGAAGATGCGTGTTAGGGGGATTTAAGGCCCTCAAGCTGGTCCCGGGCGTACGGGAACTATTATAAGAGGAGCTATCAGTTCTCCATCTGCTTCCAATAACAATCCTCGGCTTGCTTATATATGGATGTATGTGTGTTGGGATGTACACCAGGACACATACCTAGATATATGAGTCAGACGAGTAATAAGAATATAAGACTCCTGTCATGCCTGTTATGATGCCCGTTATGATTCCTGTTATGCCTGTTATGACTCCAATAATGCCTGTCTTGATTCCTGTTATGATTCCTGTCATGAACTCCTGTCATGCTTGTTATGATTCCTGATACTCTTGTTATGAACTCCTGTTATGACTACTGTGTGGTTTGCAACTCTGGTTCTATGCGCTTGGATTACGATGATATGAGATAAAGGTATATAGATGAGGGTTTCCTTGTTTGGATTATTCCTTCGATGTACTAGTCTCACGAAGTCGTGACCTAAGCTTGTACAATCGGTTTTGCTCGTAATCGGGTTTTATATCGGATTTCCTGTTTTATGATGATTATGTTATACCTGTTCATACCTGCTATATTTGTGTTCTAACCCTCTTGTCTTCTGTGCCGGATATCAATTGTTGTATACACACTTATGCCCATTCTGGCTCGCCACTTGGCTTTTGCCTCACCACTCGCCTGGGGAGTTTCATCTGACTCCCCTGGATCCTCATGTCCAGGTCATGGAGCTAGGAGCGTGTGGATTCTCCCTGTTGCTGATCAGAGTAGCGCAGTGGTAGCGTGGATCTTCAACAGACCCTTCAGAGCTCCATCCTTCCGGGCCCCCCTGTGTGCCTCTCAAGTTTTCCTTTTGCAAACTCGTGAGTGCCCTTTTTACTGTTCACTCTTGTACATCTCTTTGTATTCTCGCAATTGCGCATATCAGTGATGTGATATTCATGTAATATTGGATCACCTCTGGTGATAACTTTGTAATTGTACTCATGTGTTGGAATGTATAATGCACCACTTGCTTCCGTACTCTGATTCTTGCCTGTACTGATGCTTAGCGTATATACGTGAGGGTATTTCTGACCTGCGTATATACGTCGCAGTAACGTCTCCGTACCCGCCGGGATCGGGGCGTTACAGTTGGATTTGTTCTTGTCGAGCTCGGAGCCCTGCTGCAACAGGTGGGGTTATATCACTCGGTCAGGGCCTTATAGTATAGCCTCTCGCAAAGTTCCCATAATTTTTATGATGTCCTAGAGCACTATAATCCTCTGACGGGCACATTTTTTACTCCAGTCGGAGAGTTGGGGCTCGCTCTTCATGAGCTATACGAAGTCTCGGGGCAAGTTATGGGAGATGCCCCTTATGAAGAATACGTCCCGACTTTTGAGGACTCTTGAGGAAAGAGGACCCTCAGGTGTATGAGACATGCTGGGAAGTGTTGTGCCACTTCCACATCTGCGGGCAGATATCCTCCTAGAGGAACAGGGGTGTCAAGCAGATGTCCTGGGTGAGCTATTTGTTCAATGGCATAAATAAGAAGGACAGCCCAGTGACTAGTCTGGCTCCTTGCACTGACGAGGAAATTGCTGAGAGGATCAATGCCTCTACAAGTTCGTACACCACTGAGTCGAACGAGGACACTTTCAAACTTGATACGGTCTTTGAAAGTTTTCATCATCAGGTCCAAATTTTCATTTCTGATCGGGCTCTATTGGCGGGCTTCCTTATGCTGTAGCTGAACGTTATGTGGTGCCAACATTGCCACATGAAGTAATTGTGCTGATGTGGTGTACCCGGTAGTCTTGCTCGTCTACGGGAAGTCTATCGCTCTCCTTCCAGCGATGGTGGCAGGAATCCAGAGCGGATTATGGGCTCTGGTTAAAAGCCTGTGCCAAGTGGAGGCCATTGTAGACTCTGAGGGCAGGCCAGTGGTCGATTCAGAGGGAAGGCCGCGAGTGAAGACCCCTAACCCCAGGATTGAGCTTCCATATACGTACTTGATGGCCTGATACGTTATGCACTGCCCTCCGCGGCGGTGCCTTCCTCCGTAGGTTTCGATCCCTTTGTGCAAAAGCTGGAGAATTCGAGCTGGTCTTGCTACTATATGTTCTATGTTCGGAAATGCATTCTGAACACTTTGAACTATCAGCTCGACCGTTGCTTCCCCGAGATTGCCGGTGCGTCCTACGGGGATAAATTTGCTGACCTTGCGGGACCAGATGATTTCACAAGGCCGCCATCGGGAGTCTTCTAGTGGCTTATCAATATTTAGCCTGGATATCTGATCTTCCGGCAAGGAAATTCATGTACGATCGAGCCTTACATGCCCAGTCGTTTCGCTCGGTAGTTCGACTATGATTAACTATATGTCGGCAACCCCAATGCTGACCTCTGCTTCAGTGAAAATTTATTTAAAAGTGCTCGGGTGTGGTACTACAGTGTAGCTGGAGGGACCAAAGCTGTTTTCAGCCTTCATCATAAGACGCCCAATTATTATACCAGCCTCAGTTTCTGAATCTGGTATTCCCTGGCTAGTAGGATGCCTGATTTTGGAATAAACACCTCTTGCATTAAGAGCATCAAAGTGTCTTATAAGGACAAGTTGGAGTTCAACAAACGTATGCGAGGTATGGACGAGTATCAGGCACCCGAGAGAGAAACAGGAGGGAAAGTAAGGACGGGACTAAGGGCAGCAGCACCTAAGGGGCAGCCTGCTAGAAAGAGTCAGCAGGCTGTGGCCAAACGTTCTCACGGCTTTGCTTCCAACGATGAGCATATCCCGAAGAAGGCTAGGAGGGAATCGGAGGCTGAAGCTTCAATGCCCAAGGTAGTTCCTTCTGGTGTTGAGGAGCAGGGGGATGGAGAAGAAGAGGAGGAATAAGTTCCAATCCTTCGCTCCCGAGATCTGCGTAGCCGGGGTCCCGTGATCCTAGAGGAGGGAGAGCTCGCGAATGAACCCATCATGGCTGAAGAGGTCGAGCGGCCTGAGTTGACTTGGTGAGGAGGGATGACGTTGAGATTCCAGGAGTCTCAGCTCAGCCCGGGCCTTCTTCAGTTCATGAGAGAAGGGTGGAGGTGCAACAGCCTGGGTCTCCTAGTGTATTGATGCCCACCTCACGGATTATCAATCCCAGCCCTACTACTGGGGTCCTCAGTGGTAAAGCTTCGATCGCTGAGACCTCCTGTGTTGAGTTGTCGTCTTCCTCGTCCGAAGAACATGGATATTATTCTGGCAAGGAGGTCGATTTTGGTGACGATCCCGCTCTTCCGGACGCAAGCAAATTCTCGCACATCTCAGAGGAAGAGATACATGGTTACGACCCTGTGACGGCTTCGCCGATAGCAAGGATCACTGCTACTGAAGGTACTTTCTTTGCCCTCCTGAACTGATACCCCATCAAGTTAGGAAACAAGTTCTAACATTTTCTTTTGACTTTCTTCTATAGGGCTGGCTGCCAAGCCACACTTCTTCTCATGTTGAGGAGATGATCCTGAAAAGTCACCTAGAGGGGGGGTGAATAGGTGACAATGCTAATCAAGGGGCAAATTAAAAATTTAAAGCTAAACAAGAATTAACAATCAAGTTTCACAAGAAGAATGCAAGCAAGTAAATATGACAATGATTATGATGAGCAAGAATAAGAGCAAGTATAGTAAAAGAGTGCAAGAAAGTAAACCAATCGCAAACACAAGGATATGTTATCGAGGTTCGAGCACCCAGCTCTACTCCCCGCCTTCCCCAGAAGGATTCTAGCTACTTCCACTATCACAAAGAACAATTACAACCGGAGTACCCAACTCCTCAATTACAATCACAAGAATATCTGAGTAGTCACAAGACCACAAACTCTCTCTTTCAAAAATCTCTTCCCTTACAAAGGTCCTTAGAGAATAATGAGTAGAATTGAAGCTCTTTTGTGTGTAAGGAAAAGAAATTGAAATCAGAGAAAAACTTTTGAAAACCCTTCAGAAAATTGAGAGAATTTAGCACAAAAACCAAGAACTTTGAAAGCCTTAAACTTTTGAATTTTTAGCAATAATTGTTGTAACCAATTTCTCCCCAAACACCCCTATTTATAGGAGAGGGCTAGGGTTTAGGGATAAAACATAATTACTGATGTTTAGGAGGTAATTAGATCAAAATATATCCTTAAACGAATTTTTAAACACAAAAGACAAAAATAAACAGCTCTTAAAAATCTGCCCGTTACTGTTCAAACGGTCAGATCGGTCGACTGGGCCGGTCGACCGGTAGTTCAAAAATTTGACCGTTATAGGCTAGCGGTCGACCGACCCGGTCGACTGATAAAACCTGTGAGCAAAAATAATATCTCGGTCGACCGCCCCGGTCGACTGGCAGACATGCACACTGATACGTGCATCTGCCAGAACTGCGGTCGACTGGTCCGGTCGACCGGACCAGACTGACACAGACTCGGTCGACTGCCCGGTCGACCGGATCAGGTCAAAAATCATTTTTGGAAAAGAAAACAAAGAGGATTTTGATTTTAACAAAAATACTTTTGAACAGGGAATAGTATAAACATAAATATATATCTGTAGGCAAAAACTTGTATGCAAGAAATTATTTTGGAACAAGCATGTGCGCAAATATGTGTGTGATAGAGCTTCAAACCTATCCACTATTCTTTAACATACTATAAACTGAAAAATAAATTGCATGAAGACTTCTTGTGCTATCTTCAAGTCTTTGAGCCATCCAATGCCTTGCTAGAGCCTTCTCTTCTATGATCCTTCCTTGATGTGCAATTTGCCTTCCTTGCTTTGTGGAACTTAGAAGTTCTTGCAATAGCTAAGCGAATGGTCTCTAAACATGGTACAAACCTGAAACTTATCTTAGCAAACTTATTAGTACCAAATAGCTCATATTTGGTTTGTCATCATCAAAACCAAAAACAAATGGAGAGTGTAACCTTTTGGGCCAACAATCTCCCCCTTTTTGATGATGACAAAACAAATAGGCTATTAACAAAAATATAGGGAGGAGAAAACTCCCCCTCAAATTATGCTATACAAGAATATGCTCTAGATACCAATAATTGAAATGATGCACCAATAATTGAAACTAATTAAAACAAATATATAAAACACAAAAATTGCTCTTATACCAAAAATACCAAAAATACCAGAACAACTAAAACACAAGAATTCATAAAACCAAAACATATAAATTCATAAAACTTATTTTTGTCCATGTAAACTTATTCTCCCCCTTTTTGTCATACATCAAAAAGGGTTATGAAAAACATGTCTATTCAATAATACAAACATTAAGTTCTCCACAAATAAACGAAAATCTAGCAAAATCAAGGGGTTTAGTGAAAATATCGGCTAGTTGTAAATCTGTGGAAACATAATCAATATCTATATCACCTTTCTCAAAATGATCTCTAAGAAAGTGATATCTAATCTCAATGTGCTTGGTCTTACTATGTTTATTTGCATTTTTGGTCATGTGTATAGTACTAGTATTATCACAAAATATTTTTATATGATCAAAGTGCAAATCAAAATCAAGGAGAGTATGTTTCATCCAAAGGACTTGTGCACAACAAGCCCCCGCGGCAACATACTCCGCCTCGGCGGTTGAGAGAGCTACGGAATTTTGCTTCCTAGAGGACCATGAAACAAGACAATTACCAAGAAATTGACATGTCCCACTAGTACTCTTTCTATCTACTCTATAACCCGCATAGTCGGCATCCGAATAGCTAGTCATTGAAAAATCTCTAGTTTTCGGATACCAAAGACCCATCCCAATTGTGCCCTTAATATAACGAATAATGCGTTTTACCGCAATAAGATGAGACTCTTTAGGACACGATTGAAATCTAGCACAAAGACACACACTAAACATGATATCCGGCCTACTTGCCGTTAAATATAAAAGACTTCCTATCATGCTTCTATATAATTTAATATCAACATTTTTACCTTGATCATCCTTATCAAGCTTGGTTGTAGTTGCCATTGGAGTGTTGCAAGCCTTTGATCCTTCAAGCCCAAACTTCTTTACTAGCTCCTTTGCGTACTTGGCTTGGTTAACGAAGGTTCCGTCTTGCAATTGCTTGATTTGGAGTCCAAGGAAGAAATTAAGCTCACCCATGGAAGACATTTCAAACTCTAGTTGCATTACCTTTTCAAACTCCTTGCACAAAAGCTCATTAGTAGATCCAAAAATTATATCATCAACATAAATTTGCACAATTAAAATATCATTATTATCATGCTTAGTAAAATGAGTTGTGTCTACTTTGCCTTTAACAAAATCATTTGAAATGAGAAAACTAGAAAGCCTTTCATACCAAGCTCTTGGAGCTTGTTTCAATCCATACAAAGTTTTATCAAGTTTAAAAACAAAATCGGGATGAACATGATCAACAAAACGGGAGGTTGAGCAACATAAACTTCTTCATTAATAAAACCATTTAAAAATGTACTTTTTACATCCTTTTGAAAAAGTTTAAAATTTTTAAAACATGCAAAAGCTAGTGTCATCCGTATGGCTTCAAGCCGTGCTACGGGTGCAAAGGTCTCCTCAAAGTCAATTCCTTCAACTTGAGTGTAACCTTGGGCCACTAACCTAGCTTTATTCCTAATGACATTTCCGGACTCATCCATCTTGTTTCTAAAGATCCACTTAGTACCAATTATTGGTCTATCGTGGGGCTTAGGAACAAGGTGCCAAACTTGGTTGCGCTCAAATTGATTGAGTTCCTCTTGCATGGCAAGCAACCAATATGGGTCCGTCTCGGCTTCGAGAATGCCCTTGGGTTCAAAATGAGAAATGAAAGCAAAGTTACCACATAGGTCATGGAGTTTGGAGCGCGTTGTGACTCCTTTAGATGCATCACCCAAGATGAGCTCCTTAGGATGATTTGTAGCGTATCTCCAAGCTTTAGGAAGCGGTTGAGTGCTTTCCTCCTTATCCTCTTAAACTTCACCAATAGGATCTAGCTTTTCTTCTTGAGCGGGTGAGTCCTTCAAGGATAGTCTCTCCATGTCTTCACCTAATGGTTCAATCTCTACAACATTCTCAACAACCACATTAGATTCTTCAAATTTAACATGCATGGATTCTTCAATGGTTTGAGAAGATCTAATGAAAACTCTATATGCTTTGCTAGTAGAGGAATATCCAACAAAGATAGCCTCATAAGCCTTAGCATCAAATTTACCCAAATTATCCTTAGTATTCAAAACAAAACACTTGCATCCAAAAACTTTAAAATATGCAACATTTGGTTTTCTAGAATGATACATTTCAAAAGAAGTTTTTGAAGAATTTTTGCATAAATAAATACGATTCGATATATAGCATGCGGTGTTTACGGCCTCGGCCCATAAATATTGAGGGAGGTCATATTCACTTATCATTGTCCTAGCCATCTCTTGAAGTGTTCTATTTTTCCTTTCTACAACTCCATTTTGTTGTGGAGTTCTAGGACAAGACATTTCATGCTTAATTCCCTTTTCATCACAATAAGTCATGAAGAGTTGGTTAACAAACTCACCACCTCTATCACTCCTTATTCTCAAAATCGGAAAACCCTT
Organism: Agave tequilana; assembly: GCA_038442645.1. Taxonomy (NCBI): domain Eukaryota; kingdom Viridiplantae; phylum Streptophyta; class Magnoliopsida; order Asparagales; family Asparagaceae; genus Agave; species Agave tequilana. The sequence goes on from JAVJIF010008248.1 coordinate 48,522, forward strand.
TTCTTTTTCAACTCTTTTTCGAAAAATTTTAAAATGAGAAAAAGTTTGATCTTTATTTTGTAAAAAGAAAACCCAAGTAAAACGGGAGAAATCATCAACCAAAACAAATGCAAATCTACTTCCATTTAAACTCTTAGTTTTAGTTGGTCCAAAAAGATCCATATGAATTAATTCTAAAGGCCTAGTTGACATGATATCCTTGATTGGTTTAAAGGAAGACTTGGTTTGTTTCCCAAGTTGGCACGCACTACAAATGCGGTCTTTCTCAAAATTCAAGCAAGGTATACCCTTCACCAATTCCTTTGAATTAATCCTAGAGATATGGTCAAAAGATGCATGTCCTAATCTTCTATGCCAAAGCCAAGAATTTTCATCAAAAGCATTTAAGCATTTAGTAGAACAATCTAAATTAAGCATGTCAATAATATAAACATTATTATCACGAAAACCGGTGAGAATACAAACATCGGATTTAACATCAAAAATCTTGCAAGAAGTATCATCAAAAACAACTTTAAGTCCACGATCACAAAGTTGGCTAATGCTAAGCAAATTATGTTTTAAACCATCTACTAAAACAACATTCTCAATAATAGGAGATGCACCAATTTGAATGTTACCTATACCGATGATAGTTCCTTTGGAGTCATCCCCGAAGGTGACGGTGCCACCTTCCATGTACCTTGATAGGGTTGTGAAGTTGTTAATGTTCCATGTCATGTGTCTTGAACAACCACTATCAAGGTACCACCGCTCCCTACGTCTTGGAGCTTTGGTGTGTACCTACATCAAACAATTTAAGACTTGATTTTGGTACCCACATTTTCTTGGGTCCTCTAGGGTTAGTGTCATGAACCCAAACAAGATTATTTGTTCTATTTAGTTGATCATAGCAAAACTTAGCTAAATGTCCATTTTTATCACAATATGTGCATCTATATACTCTACCATATTTAAAAGCATAATGAGTGTGTGATTTGTGAGCATGGGCATTGTGAGCATGAACATGAGACGTGTTAGGTGTAGTGTGAGCATGAGGAATCTTAGCATGAGATGTGTGCTTTTTAGAAAATTTTTCTTCAAGTTTCTTAGTATTAAAGGCACAATCTTTTAAAACCTTTTCAAAATCATTCATTTTGGATTTAAAAGAAGAAATTTCTTTTTCATCAAAAATAGGGGATTTTGCCTTACAAGAACTCTTATAGGCACAAAATTCTTTTTGCATGGAAATGAAATTAGAAGAAATATCATCTTTTTCTTTAGAAACAATGGCAAGTTGATTCTTAAGAAAAGCAACTTCTTTTTGTAATTTTATGCATTCAAGTTTCTTGTTATCATAAGTTTCAGAAAGTTCTACAAAAGCATGCACTAGAACTTCCTTACTTACATCATCATCTTCATCATCAAGGGATTGAGGGGTTACCTTGGGTGTGTTTGCCATGAAACACATATTAGCTTGATCCACCTCCTCTTCGGACTCGCTTTCCGAATCCCATGTCGCTTTGTAGGCTTTCTTCTCCTCCGGCTTCTTTGGCTTGAAGGAGGAAGTCATTTTCTTCTTGAACTCCGGACAATCCGCCATGATATGTCCGGGTTTGCGGCAATTGTAACATATGATCCTCCGCTCCTCTTTGCCTTCAAATTTTCTCCGGAAGTTGAACTTGTTCTTTCGGTACAACCTCTTGACATTCCGCACAAGTAGAGTTAGCTCCTCATCTTCTTCTTCGTCATCTTCATCGTCATCATTGGTGGATGAAGTCTTGAAGGCTATGGATTTCTTCTTTGAAGTAGTGGCCTCTTCTCTTGCCTTCTTCTCCATCTCATGGGTCTTTAGGTTCCCAATGAGACTAATGAGGTCCATCTCGTCCTTGTCGTTCAACTCCTTCAAGGTGGTGGCCTTGATCTCCCATGATGAAAGAAGAGCCCGAATAACTTTCCGCACCTTTTGATCGTTGGAGATGTCATTACCTAAGGAAGAAAGACCATTAGTGATTTTAGTAAACCTTGTAACCATACTATCAATAGACTCATCATCAAGCATTTTAAATGACTCATATTGGGACCTCAAGAGATCTATCTTAGCTCTCTTGACTTGTGAAGTCCCCTCGTGTGTGACCAATAAGTGTTGCCAAATCTCATAGGCGGATTGGCAATGAATTACCCGTGTAAGGTCATCCTCATTCAAGGCGGTTAATAGGGAGTTTTGGGCCTTGGAGTTAGCCTCATAAAGTTTAAAGTCAAGGTCGGTCCAAGTGCTCTCATCACCAACGGGTGCTTCATAGGGTTTGGTCAAGAACTTGGCTACTAAGCTACCCAAAGATTGCAAAAATATAGTCATCCTAACCTTCCAAATTGGGAAATTGAGGCCATCAAATTTAGGTGGGGATTTAATGTTGTCGGCCATGTTTACTAGTGATGAATGAATGCAATGAAAATGTTGATTATCAATATTTTAAGGATCTCTCTATGGATGTTAAGCCAAACCTAGAGTCCAAGCTCTGATACCAATTGAAAAGTCACCTAGAGGGGGGGGGTGAATAGGTGACAATGCTAATCAAGGGGCAAATTAAAAATTAAAGCTAAACAAGAATTAACAATCAAGTTTCACAAGAAGAATGCAAGCAAGTAAATATGACAATGATTATGATGAGTAAGAATAAGAGCAAGTATAGTAAAAGAGTGCAAGAAAGTAAACCAATCGCAAACACAAGGATATGTTATCGAGGTTCGAGCACCCAGCTCTACTCCCCGCCTTCCCCAGAAGGATTCTAGCTACTTCCACTATCACAAAGAACAATTACAACAGGAGTACCCAACTCCTCAATTACAATCACAATAATATCTGAGTAGTCACAAGACCACAAACTCTCTCTTTCAAAAATCTCTTCCCTTACAAAGGTCCTTAGAGAATAATGAGTAGAATTGAAGCTCTTTTGTGTGTAAGGAAAAGAAATTGAAATCAGAGAAAAACTTTTGAAAACCCTTCAGAAAATTGAGAGAATTTAGCACAAAAACCAAGAACTTTGAAAGCCTTAAACTTTTGAATTTTTAGCAATAATTGTTGTAACCAATTTCTCCCCAAACACCCCTATTTATAGGAGAGGGCTAGGGTTTAGGGATAAAACATAATTACTGATGTTTAGGAGGTAATTAGATCAAAATATATCCTTAAACGAATTTTTAAACACAAAAGACAAAAATAAACAGCTCTTAAAAATCTGCCCGTTACTGTTCAAACGGTCAGATCGGTCGACTGGGCCGGTCGACCGGTAGTTCAAAAATTTGACCGTTATAGGCTAGCGGTCGACCGACCCGGTCGACTGATAAAACCTGTGAGCAAAAACAATATCTCGGTCGACCGCCCCGGTCGACTGGCAGACATGCACACTGATGCGTGCATCTGCCAGAACTGCGGTCGACTGGTCCGGTCGACCGGACCAGACTGACACAGACTCGGTCGACTGCCCCGGTCGACCGGATCAGGTCAAAAATCATTTTTGGAAAAGAAAACAAAGAGGATTTTGATTTTAACAAAAATATTTTTGAACAGGGAATAGTATAAAACATAAATATATATCTGTAGGCAAAAACTTGTATGCAAGAAATTATTTTGGAACAAGCATGTGCGCAAAAATGTGTGTGATAGAGCTTCAAACCTATCCACTATTCTTTAACATACTATAAACTGAAAAACAAATTGCATGAAGACTTTTTGTGCTATCTTCAAGTCTTTGAGCCATCCAATGCCTTGCTAGAGCCTTCTCTTCTATGATCCTTCCTTGATGTGCAATTTGCCTTCCTTGCTTTGTGGAACTTAGAAGTTCTTGCAATAGCTAAGCGAATGGTCTCTAAACATGGTACAAACCTGAAACTTATCTTAGCAAACTTATTAGTACCAAATAGCTCATATTTGGTTTGTCATCATCAAAACCAAAAACAAATGGAGAGTGTAACCTTTTGGGCCAACAGATCCAAGAGCTGGCCCAGCAGGAGGGACTTGAGGCTCCTGCTACCGGGATGCCTCAAAAGGGTGCAACCACCAAGGTCGGGGAGCCCTCATCCCTAAGTGGCTTATCCAAGGATTTGCCACCTTCAGATCCTTAACTTGGTAAGAGAATACTGACGTGTTGGATACTCTCTTTTTTATTGTAACACCCCGCTCCCCGAATACGTACTTAGTTGCGTATTCATATTTTCTGATCGTATTTTTTGATTTACTTCCTGTATTTATTTTGTATTATGAATTATTTATATAATCGTTTGACCTTGGATCCGGATTCGTGGACTCGGACTCAGCCCTAGTCTGAACCGAGAACCCGATCTCAGGTTATTACTCGATTTAGTCTTTCTGCTATTTGGATTTGACCGATTTCAGTTTCAAACGTCATTTTCCAATATTTTAGATTTTTCATGATTTTCTGAAAATTTTTAGAATTTAATTGAAAATCTTCAAAACCGGTGTCTACCAATACCGCGGACCGATTCTCGGATTTTTAATTTACAAACGGAGTTGAAATTCTAAAAACGGCTTTCTTGTAACTTCTTAAAATCACATTTTCTATCTAAATACTTTTTCTAGGATTTTCTAAATTTTTCAAAATTCCACTGGATTTGGTGTCGGCCAGTATCACTGGTTGATTCCAGGAATTTTAGTTTACAATTAGAATCAAATTTCTGAATTTTGCTTTCATATTACTTCTTAGAATTATATTTTCTCCTTTCAGGTATTTTCTGAGATTTTTTAGATTTTATCAAAATCCGGCCGACCCGGTGTAGACCGGTATTGACGTTTGACTTCAGGATTTTTATTTTGAAAATGAGATTGAATTTATGAAAACCGATTTCACTAAAAATCTTTATATAATCTTTATTATTTTTGAGAATTTTTGGAAAGCTTTCCAAACTACTTTATTTTTTGGACTTTTCCGGAGTTTTCGGTGTTTTCCCAGATACCAGAATTTTATCCAGATACTTTACTTTTCTCTTTTTCTCTCTCCTCGCTAGACGCGAGTTTCACCAACCTGAATTCAATATTTAATGCAGAGATCCTCTACATACTGCATTTAATGCTTGCCCTGCAACTTGTCATCATGACTTTTTGTCTTTTTCATCAAACGCAACATCCGCGTTTTTCTCCTGGACGCGGGTTTTATCTCCGCGTCTAGCTTGGTTGCCCAGACGCGGATTTCTTTTCATGGGGACGCAGCTATTTATGGGAGACGCAAGTCTCATTAAATCCAAAGCATTCCAATGGCAACATTATAATAATATTTCCCCCCCTTATATAACCACCCCCCTCTTCTTTCCTTCTCATTCATTTCTTCTTCTTTCTTCTTCTTCTAACAGGCTGCAAACGAAACCAGCAGCCAAGGGCAGCGCCTTGCCCTCCTTGGCCACCATTTTTTGGCCACCAACCCTTCCCTTTTTCACTCTCCATCATCCCCCATCTCCTTCTCCATTTTACCAAGTTCAAGCAACCCATTTCCACCACCCTCTCCTCCTTCTTTTTCTCCTTCTTTACCAAGAAACCCATTATCACCATTACCTTCTTCCTCATTTCCACCACTATCTACACCACCTTGGCCACCACGAACCACGCCATCTTTCTCTCCTCAGAATACTCTTTCTAACGAGGTATAGCTTCGTTCTCCGAAGCCTCGTTTTCAAAACTCCGTTTTCGCCATTTCAACTAGAGTTGCACCATCATTGTTTGGGCTTGGGGGCTTTGGCCACCTGTCTCCGGCCACTTCCGGCCGTCTCCGACCACCTCCGGCCGCCGCCGGCAACCTGACCGACCATCCCCCTTCCATTCTTCTTTCTTATCTTTCCTTTCCTTCTTTCTTTTCTTCCCTTCATTCATTCTTTCTATCTTTCTCTTTTCTTTCCTTCTTTCTTTTTCCTTTCCTTTGATTCTTTCCCTGTGTCCCTCTCTCCTCATTTTCTGCGTCTCCCCCTTGCGTCTCACTCCCTGGCTCTCTCTTTCTCTATTAATTGCTAGACGCGGAACTCATCCCCGCGTCCAAGAAATTCCTTAACGCGATCCTCGCGTTCTTGTGTTAACACGACGCGGAGCTCATACTCGCGTCTGTGTTCTTCTCGTCCTTAGCTTTAACGCGAGTCTTGAATCTCGCGTTTGTGACATCTCCGCAACGCGTCTCCCGCGTTTGCGATTCCCACGTCTCCATTCTCTCTCCTCCTTTATATTGAACGCGTTTACGCGTTGATTTCCTGGATTCCGGACATCAGGCATTTCACGGTGTTTTTCTAAGTTTTAGGCGAGTGTTCTTGCTTTCCCATTGGACTTTCCCGCATCGTCGGGTTGACTTGCATAGCATTATGTAATTATATCAGTATTCTCGTTTGACATTGTGATGTACATACTTGTCATATTAACACTTGACATACACCTGTCTGTATCATTTAGCAACTGACGTGTTACCACCTGACATGACCTACTACTTAGCGCTTGTTCTTCATTATAATATGATTTACCACCTGCTTCTTGACACGTTGATACTTGACCTATGGCTATCACATTCACGAAAATCCCACCGTGCTATCCTGTGTTATATACAGTGACTTGAATTATGTACTTGTTATTCTGTATTCTATATGCAGTGACCTGAATCTTCAATACTTATGTACTCCTAAATTCCTGATCCTTTTATTCCCGTAAGTTGCTAACTACATATTAAATTATTATAAGACAACTTGCACCCGGTTGGGGGAAACTGATAGGCCTTGATTAATCATGTTTATGGTGGTCTTATCGAGTCGCGCGTGGCCACATACTTGAGGGATCACCTGGCGGCCACCAGGGATTCCGTGGGGTATGCTGGCACCCCTACTCCTGTTCATTCCTGCTGGGTATGCACACGCCCTAGGCCTATTTCTATGGGATCTGCGATACTCTATTCTTATTCGGGCGTAAATAAGTCCCGGTACCTAGCGGTACATTTCGGCTCAGCACCGGATACTCCTGGACCGTTGTCCCGGGCATGTACGGGGCCCATCCGAAACATGATTCATCGAACTTTATCAGTTTTCAAATAACTTGCTCTATAAGTTGTGAGTGGAAGTATGTGGAATGGGACACATACTGAAGCCTAGAACTTAGACGGCCCCAATTATGATAAGATGCTAATATACAATTTATTGTGCCATTTTGTAACGCGGGTTGTATGCGCTTGGATTATGGTGGCATGGGATAAAGGTATATAGATGAGGGTTTCCTTGTTTGGATTATTCCCTCGATGTACTAGTCTCATGGGGCCGTGACCTAAGTCGTGCGATCGGTTTTGCCCGTAATTGGTTCCATTCGGTTTTATCAGTTTTATCGGTTTCATGTTAGTTTAGGAGATACCTGGTGTTGGCAAGTCTGTTTTATTTGTCGCCTCGTTGCCTGCTTTTATCATGTTATATCATGCATGTTCACGACTTGATATCAATTACTGTCTCTACTTGCTTCTACATGCTTATGCTCACACCATGGTTTTCAATGTATGATTCTTATTCGGTTTTATTGATATATTTATACTCATCTTGGCACGCCATCTGGCATTCGCATCACTACTCGCTGGGGGAGTTCTGACTCCTCTGGATCCTCATGTCCAGGTCCTGGAGCTTGGGGCTAGGGGATTCTCTTTGTTGCTGACCTGAAAGGTGCAGCAGTAGCTTGGATCTTCAGCAGTCCTTTTGAAGCTCTATCCTTCCAGGCCCCCTGTGCGCCTCTCGAGTTTTCCTTTTGTAAACTCGTGAGTGCCTTTATACTGCTCATACATGTACATCTCTTTGCATTCTCGCATTTGCGCCTATCAGTGATGTAATATTCTTGTAATATTTATCACCTCTGGTGATAACTTTGTAATTGTACTCATATGTTGGAATGTATAATGCACCACTTGCTTCCGTACTCTGATTCTTGCCTGTACTAATGCTTAGCGTATATACGAGAGGGTATTTCTGACCTGCGTATATACGTCGCAGTAACGTCTCCGTACCCGCGGGATCGGGGCATTACAGGGTGGTATCAGAGCCTAGGCTCTCGCATCCTCAGTACGTCCAGACGGCAAATTAATGGTAAAGAAATTTGCAACTGGAATACAAGAGTCCTAGTTATACAATCCAACTACAAGTGCAGAGTTATCTATCCCTTCCTTCTGACCCATTTCTTGAATCCTGAGACCTTTAATCTTTTAACTTCCAGCTTCTTCTTGTTACCCACTCCAACCAACTCAAATATGGAAAGACGGGGAACACGTAATGGTGCTGGTACTTCTCAAGATGGATCCAGCAGAGACAATGATGGTATGATTAGAATACTTCAAGGGATGATGCAGAGTCAACAACAACAGACAGAGCTTCTACGTCAAGGACTGTTAGTTGCACCCCGAGAGCAAAGGCCAGGCAGCGTGTCGGACTTCAGGAGATTACAACCGGCGATCTTTTCAGGCACAGAGAAGCCCCTGGATGCAGAACAGTGGCTGATAGACACAACAGATCTTTTGAAGGCGGCCCGAGTCTCTGATGAGAACCAAGTGGAAGTGGCCAAGATACAATTGAAGGATGTGGCCCGAACATGGTGGTTGGCAGAGGAAGCGATACTGGAGAAACCCATCACATGGGACCAGTTCTCAAAGGGTTTCTATGAGAGATTCTTCCCTGCAACAGCTCAAAAGGACATGGAAGAACAATTTATCCGCCTGTAGCAGCGCAACCGATCAGTGGATGAATATGCTGCTGAATTCTTGAGGCTCAGCAGATTTGCTCCCTACATGGTGGCAGACGAAGAAAAATGGGCGAGCAGATTTCAGCAAGGGCTGAAGATGGATGTCCAAATGTATCTTATTCCTCAACAGCTGAAGACCTACTCCCAGGTTCTCTCCATTGCCCGTGAAGTAGAACGAGGACTGGAGAAAAAGAACAGTGAAGAGACCCTTTCAGTTGATGAACGAAGAAGACGCAGCCAGGACCACCAACGAGCCGATAGTCAAGCGACCATTCCGACCTCCCCCTCAGCAGATGATATGTGGGTACTGCCAAAACCCGGACACCTCCAACGCAACTGCAGAAGGGCTAATGGACTATGTTTGGTATGTGGATCCGGTAATCACTCGACCGGTGGTTGCCCATTCAAGAGGACCTATCCAACGCCATCAACATTTCCAGTACTAGCGGCACCCCCGGCACTTCCAGCTCCACCACTGAGGAGGAACCCAGAACCCGTTGACCGAAGAGCTCCATTCCCGCCCCAGCAGTATGATCATCCACAGAGAAGAAAAAGATATAGAGCAGATCCTGGCAGGGGCCAAGTCTACAACATGACAGCGGAGGCATCAGGCGAAGCAACAGCAGAATATGAAACCCAGTATCCAGAACAGGAATCTTGAGGATATCACTATAACCGCTACCCTGATCTTTTGTATTTTGAGTTGGTAATCTTTCGTAAATATTCCACTTTATCATTCTCTCATTGTCGACCCTGGTCTCTCCTGTGTTCATCTCCCCCTTATCGAAATTGCGAGGACGCAATTTTTTTATAAGGTGGATGGAGTGTAACACCCCGCTCCCCGAATACGTACTTAGTTGCGTATTCATATTTTCTGATCGTATTTTTGATTTACTTCCTATATTTATTTTGTATTATAAATTATTTATATGATCGTTTGACCTTGGATCCGGATTCATGGACTCGGACTCAACCCTAGTCTGAATCGGGGACCCGATCTCAGGTTATTACTCGATTTAGTCTTTCTGGTATTCGGATTTGACCGATTTCAGTTTCAAACGTCATTTTCCAATATTTTAGATTTTTCATGATTTTCTGAAAATTTTCAGAATTAATTGAAAATCTTCAAAACCGGTGTCTACCAATACTGCGGACCGATTCTCGGATTTTTAATTTACAAACGGAGTTGAAATTCTAAAAACGGCTTTCCTGTAACTTCTTAAAATCACATTTTCTATCTAAATACTTTTTCTAGGATTTTTCTAAATTTATCGAAATTCCACTGGATTTGGTGTCGGCCAGTATCACTGGTTGATTCCAGAAATTTTAGTTTACAATTGGAATCAAATTTCTGAATTCCTCTTTTATATTACTTCTTAGAATTATATTTTCTCCTTTCAGGTATTTTCTGAGATTTTTCAGATTTTATCAAAATCCGGCCGACCCGGTGTAGACCGGTATTGACGTTTGACTTCAGGATTTTATTTTGAAAATGAGATTGAATTTATGAAAACCGATTTCACTAAAAATTTTTATATAATATTTATTATTTTTGAGAATTTTTGGGAAGCTTTTCAAACTACTTTATTTTTTGGACTTTTCCGGAGTTTTCGGTGTTTTCCCAGATACCGGAATTTTATCCAGATACTTTACTTTTCTCTTTTTCTCTCTCCTCGCTAGACGCGAGTTTCACCAACCTGGATTCAACATTTAATGTAGAGATCCTCTACATACTGCATTTAATGCTTGCCCTGCAACTTGTCATCATGACTTTTTGTCTTTTTCATCAAACGCAACATCCGCGTTTTTCTCCTGGACGCGGGATTTATCTCCGCGTCTAGCTTGGTTGCCCAGACGCGGATTTCTTTTCATGGGGACGCAGCTATTTATGGGAGATGCAAGTCTCATTAAATCCAAAGCATTCTAATGGCAACATTATAATAATATTTCCCCCCTATATAACCACCCCCTTTTCTTTCCTTCTCATTCATTTCTTCTTCTTTCTTCTTCTTCTAACAGGCTGCAAACGAAACCAGCAGCCAAGGGCAGCGCCTTGCCCTCCTTGGCCACTATTTTTTGGCCACCAACCCTTCTCGTTTTCACTCTCCATCATCCCCCACTCCTTCTCCATTTTACCAAGTTCAAGTAACCCATTTCCACCACCCTCTCCTCCTTCTTTTTCTCCTTCTTTACCAAGAAACCCATTATCACCATTACCTTCTTCCTCATTTCCACCACTATCTACACCACCTTGGCCACCACGAACCACGCCATCTTTCTCTCCTCGGAATACTCTTTCTAACGAGGTATAGCTTCGTTCTCCGAAGCCTCGTTTTCAAAACTCCGTTTTCGCCATTTCAACTAGAGTTGCACCATCATTGTTTGGGCTGGGGGCTTTGGCCACCTATCTCCGGCCACTTCCGGCCGTCTCCGACCACCTCCGGCCGCCGCCGGCAACCTGACCGACCATCCCCCTTCCATTCTTCTTTCTTATCTTCCTTTCCTTCTTTCTTTTCTTCCCTTCATTCATTCATTCTTTCTTTCTCTTTTCTTTCCTTCTTTCTTTTCCTTTCCTTTGATTCTTTCCCTGCGTCCCTCTCTTCTCATTTTCTGCGTCTCCCCCTTGCGTCTCACTCCCTGGCTCTCTCTTTCTCTGTTAATTGCTAGACGCGGAACTCATCCCCGCGTCCAAGCAATTCCTTAACGCGATCCTCGCGTTCTTGTGTTAACACGACGCGGAGCTCATACCCGCGTCTGTGTTCTTCTCGTCCCTAGCTTTAACGCGAGTCTCGAATCCCGCGTTTGTGACATCTCCGCAACGCGTCTCCCGCGTTTGCGATTCCCGCGTCTCCATTCTCTCTCCTCCTTTATATTGAACGTGTTTACGCGTTGATTTCCTGGATTCCGGACATCAGGCATTTCATGGTGTTTTTCTAAGTTTTAGGCGAGTGTTCTCGCTTTCCCATTGGACTTTCCCGCATCGTCGGGTTGACTTGCATAACATTATGTAATTATATCGGTATTCTCATTTGATATTGTGATGTACATACTTGTCATATTAACACTTGACATACACCTGTCTGTATCATTTAGCAACTTACGTGTTACCACCTGACATGACTTACTACTTAGCGCTTGTTCCTCATTATAATATGATTTACCACCTGCTTCTTGACACGTTGATACTTGACCTATGGCTATCACATTCACGGAAATCCCACCGTGCTATCCTGTGTTATATACAGTGACTTGAATTATGTACTTGTTATTCTGTATTCTATATGTAGTGACCTGAATCTTCAATACTTATGTACTCCTAAATTCCTGATCCTTTTATTCCCGTAAGTTGCTAACTACATATTAAATTATTATAAGACAACTTGCACCCGGTTTGGGGGAAACTGATGGGCCCTGATTAATTATGTTTATGGTGGTCTTATCGAGTCGCGCGTGGCCACATACTTGAGGGATCACCTGGCGGCCACCAGGGATTCCGTGGGGTGTGCTGGCACCCCTACTCCTGTTCATTCCTGCCGGGTATGCACACGCCCTAGGCCTATTTCTATGGGATCTGCGATACTCTATTCCTGTTCGGGCGTAAATAAGTCCCGGTACCTAGCGGTACGTTCCGGCTCAGCACCGGATACTCCTGGACCATTGTCCCGGGCATGTACGGGGCCCATCCGAAACATGATTCCTCGAACTTTATCAGTTTCTAAATAACTTGCTCTATAAGTTGTGAGTGAAAGTATGTGGAATGGGACACATACTGAAGTCTAGAACTTAGACGGCCCCAATTATGATAAGATGCTAATATACAATTTATTGTGCCGTTTTGTAACACGGGTTGTATGCGCTTGGATTATGGTGGCGTGGGATAAAGGTATATAGATGAGGGTTTCCTTGTTTGGATTATTCCCTCGATGTACTAGTCTCATGGGGCCGTGACCTAAGTCGTGCGATCGGTTTTGCTCATAATTGGTTCCATTCGGTTTTATCAGTTTTATCGGTTTCATGTTAGTTTAGGAGATATCTGGTGTTGGCAAGTCTGTTTTATTTGTCGCTTCGTTGCCTGCTTTTATCATGTTATATCATGCATGTTCCCGACTTGATATCGAATACTGTCTCTACTTGCTTCTACATGCTTATGCTCACACCATGGTTTTCAATGTATGATTCTTATTCGGTTTTATTGATATATTTATACTCATCTTGGCACGCCATCTGGCATTCGCATCACCACTCGCTGGGGGAGTTCTGACTCCTCTGGATCCTCATGTCCAGGTCATGGAGCTTGGGGCTAGGGGATTCTCTTTGTTGCTGACCTGAAAGGTGCAGCAGTAGCTTGGATCTTCAGCAGACCATTTGAAGCTCTATCCTTCCAGGCCCCCTGTGCGCCTCTTGAGTTTTCCTTTTGTAAACTCGTGAGTGCCTTTATACTGTTCATACATGTACATCTCTTTGTATTCTCGCATTTGCGCCTATCAGTGATGTAATATTCTTGTAATATTTATCACCTCTGGTGATAACTTTGTAATTGTACTCATATGTTGGAATGTATAATGCACCACTTGCTTTCGTACTCTGATTCTTGCCTGTACTGATGCTTAGCGTATATACGAGAGGGTATTTCTGACCTGCGTATATACGTCGCAGTAACGTCTCCGTACCCGCGGGATCGGGGCGTTACAGGGTGGTATCAGAGCCTAGGCTCTCGCATCCTCAGTACGTCCAGACGACAAATTAATGGTAAAGAAATTTGCAACTGGAATATAAGAGTCCTGGTTATACAATCCAATTACAAGTGCAGAGTTATCTATCCCTTCCTTCTGACCCATTTCCTGAATCCTGAGACCTTTAATCTTTTAACTTCCAGCTTCTTCTTGTTACCCACTCCAACCAACTCAAATATGGAAAGACGGGGAACACGTAATGGTGCTGGTACTTCTCAAGATGGATCCAGCAGAGACAATGATGGTATGATTAGAATACTTCAAGGGATGATGCAGAGTCAACAACAACAGACAGAGCTTCTACGTCAAGGACTGTTAGTTGCACCCCGAGAGCAAAGGCCAGGCAACGTGTCAGACTTCAGGAGATTACAGCCGGCGATCTTTTCAGGCACAGAGAAGCCCCTGGATGCAGAACAGTGGCTGATAGACACAACAGATCTTTTGAAGGCGGCCCGAGTCCCTGATGAGAACCAAGTGGAAGTGGCCAAGATACAATTGAAGGATGTGGCCCGAACATGGTGGTTGGCAGAGGAAGCGACACTGGAGAAACCCATCACATGGGACCAGTTCTCAAAGAGTTTCTACGAGAGATTCTTCCCTGCAACAGCTCAAAGGGACATGGAAGAACAATTTATCCGCCTGCAGCAGCGCAACCGATCAGTGGATGAATATGCTGCTGAATTCTTGAGGCTCAGCAGATTTGCTACCTACATGGTGGCAGACGAAGAAAAACGGGCGAGCAGATTTCAGCAAGGGCTGAAGATGGATGTCCAAATGTATCTTATTCCTCAACAGCTGAAGACCTACTCCCAGGTTCTCTCCATTGCCCGTGAAGTAGAACGAGGACTGGATAAAAAAAATGAGAACCAGGTGTAGAACAAGTCAGTGAAGAGACCCTTTCAGTTGATGAACGAAGAAGACGCAGCCAGGACCACCAACGAGCCGATAGTCAAGCGACCTTTCCGACCTCCCCCTCAGCAGATGATTTGCGGGTACTGCCAAAAGCCCGGACACCTCCAACGCAACTACAGAAGGGCTAATGGACTATGTTTGGTATGTGGATCTGGTAATCACTCGACCGGTGGTTGCCCATTCAAGAGGACCTATCCAACGCCATCAACATTTCCAGTACTAGCGGCACCCCCGGCACTTCCAGCTCCACCACTGAGGAGGAACCCAGAACCCGTTGACCGAAGAGCTCCATTCCCGCCCCAGCAGTATGATAAGCCACAGAAAGGAGCAAGAAATAGAGCAGATCCTGGCAGGGGCCAAGTCTACAACATGACAGCGGAGGCATCAGGCGAAGCAACAGCAGAATATGAAACCCAGTATCCAGAACAGGAATCTTGAGGATAGCACAGTTCAAACTTCAGTTGGGGAACCCAGTGCCATAAAGTTTGTTGTTGCTTCTATTGCAGTGAAAGCTGCTACGCCAATAACTGTCCCGGAGGTATCGGTGATTTCCTCCGTCTAATGAGCCTATTATCGACCTCACCCCTACACAAGTTGAATTGGTTCTCGTCTCTCGTTCAGTCATGAAAAAGGGGGTCCGGGAGTACATTAGCAAGGCTATCTCTAGCTAATGATATCATGGAAGAGCTAGCACGTCAAATGGTGCAATAATTTTTTGCTTCCATGAGGTCCTGTATTGATTTGATCCTTTCTTGGGACAGTTCTTTCGAATTTGCCCGGATACTTCTCAAAAATTAGATCGAGAACATTGATCATACTGGGAGTCCTTCGCAGGTTAGGGTGTGCCTGATGATGATTGAACAGCTGGGGAGCCATCTGAAGGAGCTCAAGACCCTGGAGAATGCTGGCTCAATGGATGAGACTCAGTCGACACTGAGTAAGCTCCTCGCTTCTCAAGAACACGAGCGGAAGGAGATAGAGGAGCAAATGGTTGAAGAGACCTGCCATCTCCAACACTTCCAAGCTGATCATCAAAGACTAATTGGTGATTCAAAGAAATCTGAAATTGTCATCCAGAGTGCAGAGCAAGTTATCACCACTGCTCGAATTACTATTGCCAGGGCGCAAGCCTTGATTGAGGCCAATGAGCAGAAACTTGTTGTTGCTAGAAAAAGGCTGGAAGAGCTGAAAGCTGCCAGGACGCAGGTTCAAGAACACCTTACTACTCATTCCTCCAAGTTGGAGTCTCTTCAGGCGCAACTGGCTACGAAGAGATTTTTGTCTGAGGAGGAGCTGCGGACCCAAGCTCTGGTGGAGGCTGAAAGAGCACGTCAGCACGAGATGCATCGCCTCCGGGAACAAATCTGTTCTTTGGAGAAGCAGGATTATTAGCCTTCTTCCCCTTTTTGTATTATTTTTTTTGTAACACTCCATTTGCCAAATAAGATTGTTTGCATTACCTTTATCATTTTTGAGTCAAATAATAAAAGTCTTCAAAATTTTGTCTCATTTTTATCCCTTCAGATCCTTTATCGCCTGTGGATGAACTCAGTTTTCATAATCGTACTCCTTGACTATTTGTGGACACGCTGTCCTTAGTCATTTTGATAAGCCACGGCCATGAATACTAAACTCAAGCTGCACTGAGTTTCTTGATTGAGACGCGGCTCTCATTTGTAGCGGAGACATAGTTCTGGGAGACGCAATTCTGACTCATTAATGAAGACTCCGTTCAGGCTAATCAAGGAAGACGCGCGAACCTTTCTTTTCGATAAGGACGCAGCTCTGGCTTAAAGACAAAAGGCGTGATTCTGAGATGCGAATTTATGTTCTTCAATAAAGGGGACGCGACCTTCAAATTTATGAAAGGACGCAGATCTATGGACGCGGCCCTTGGTTCTGTCAGGATGCAGAATTCAGGATACAGTGGAGACGCAGTTTTGGGTTCCTTAAGACTGACGCACGGGTCTCAGCTGGTTGATGGGGACATGACATTGGCTCAATAGAGACGCAGCTCTGTTCCCTTGATAGGGCGCAAACTCAGGCTGTACTGAGTTCATGATGGAGACGTGGCTTTCATCTTGCAGTGGAGGCGCAGTTTTGGGCTCTTCAAGAATGACGCGTGGGTCTCCGCTGGTTGTTGAGGACGCGGACTTCAGGACACAGTCTTTACGTCTTGTGAATTGGTGTGAACTCAAGACGCAACCCTGAATAACCGTGGAGGGTTGGTCCCAATTCGCTGAGGAGACGCGGCTCTGAACCATTTCAGAAGACGTGGTTGCGGCTTCTTCAGTAGGAATGAAAGGAACACAGTCCTTGGATTTATGAAAGGTCGCGGATTTGTGGACGCGACCTTTGAGTCTGCGCCTGATGCAGCCTCCTAAGCGTCATATGCAACTCGTCTTAAAGTTCTTGTTGGATCTTTTAATGCCAAGTCGGCGTTAACGATTGGGGACTTGTGTTCTTCGATGTTTCCCGAAGTGGCAATCCACGCGTCAGCTCCTTATTGGACTTTGACGTTCGTGCGGGAATTAAGGCTGATGGCTTTGATTTTTATGGCATTAATTGTAAGCCTCATGGCTTGCCTATAAATAGGCCTCATCCCCTTAACAGTTTATTATTTAGACTATTTCCCTTTGAGAGTATTCGCTCTGAGGGTCTTTGTCTTAATTTGTCCTTCCTCCCTTCAAAGGAATGTGTTCCAATGAACAGCAAAAACTTAACGCTTCCATGCCTTCCGGACTCAAAGTCTTCGTTTTTCCTTTAATTTTCTCCAGGGATTATCACTATCAAGTGATTTCAAGATCAAAAAGTATCACTTTAAGTACCTTTTACAGCCGCGCCTTGATGCATAAAGTTCAACCTCTATAGGGTTCTTCCCCGGGTAGGAACCACTTGTCGCCATGAAATACTCAGTCCCACTGAGTTTCTATTTTCTTGTCCCTTGAAGAGATTCGATCTCTTGATCTTCTTTTGAATCTGACTGATGCGCCCATATTCGGAAGTCACGTCTTTTAGATTTCTTGATGAAGCGCAAGTTAACTGACCTTGAACTCTAACTCAAAAATCCTTGAATACGAGTGTGATGAACTCTGTACTTGGATCTTGAGACACGAGCTTTGTATACGAAGTCTGCGTTTGAGATTCTTGACTTAAAGAATTTTAATTCTTTCGAGGCCTCTAGACTTGGATGTGGCAACCCCTGTTTCTCAAACGCGAGTGTGGCAACTTCTGCGTCTAGTTTACCTCGCGTCTTATATTTTGGACGTGGGTCTAAAACTGGACCGCGTTCAGATCTGCGCTGGTTAACTCTGCGTCTGAAGTTCACAACTTCAACCGCGTCTGTCCTTTAGCTTTTCTGTTTCTGCTTCAACAGAATTTTAACCTTCTGAACTGGTCAACTCTGCGTCTGAAGTTTACAACTTCAAACGCGTCTGCCCTTCAGCTTTTCTGTTTCTGCCTTAACAGAATTTTAACATTTTAGTTTTTTGTTTCTTGCAGATTCTGGCAGTCTCAATCAGCCTTTTGCATCTTCGCTGGCTCTTGGGAGAATATTTCGACCTACGAACTTGTTCGATGGGCGAGCACTCGAGAAATCAAGGCTCCTGTTCATGGGCGAGGAGGATTTGCGCGGTTGATGACATCCGTCAAGGCCTTATTGGACATGACGCACCAGCAATGCCCTGAGTTTGTCATGGTCACAGTGGGTATGGTGGTGGGTATGGTGGTGGGTATGATCCTTTTGCAGGTCACGGGAAAGAGGACGTAACCTGTAAGGTCTCGGATCCTCCCTTCACCAATCTTATCCTAGGGGTGACATCGACGAAAAACCCATGCTCATTAGATGACTTTCTGGTGGTAGAGATGTTCATCAACGAAGGACTACGGCTCACACCAGTTGGTCGGGTGGAATCAGAATGTTCTTCTGCATTTCAACCTTGAGAAACACCATCGTTCTCGATCAGCGATGAGCTTATTCAATGTTTACATCATGCATCATGGTGTAAGCAGCATCCGATCGTCTCAATACTGGTCAACTGCGACGTGGTTCAATGGAAGAAGAGAAGAACCTTTCTTCGGCACTCTTCTAAACATCTTGTATTTGGAGTGGTGTAGATGTCTTGAGGAGTGAGTGCAACCCTTTGCTGAGAGAGAGGGACTTCTTTGTACTCCTTTATTGTAACACTCAATCTTATTGTATAAGAGAGCGTCTTGTATCATTTTCATATATTTGAATATTAATAAAAGTGACACTTTTTCTTATCTTTTTATATTGTCTTGAATTCCTTTTTCGCATTGAAAATCAAACAAATAGAAGTTGGAACTTTTGACTTGCTAAAAATGTGATAATAACCTTAACAAGTCAAAGTTGGGGAAAAAAATCCCGTTTCAAGAATTTAAGAATGCTGTTAGAGGTGTGATATTAACTTGACAGGAGTAGGATGGTTTTTGTGGACTTACCAATCTATAAATGAGAATGACAAGTGAAGCTTACACCCCCACGGAGGATTACAAATGAGTATTCATCAGAGATTTAGTATTAACTTAACTAGGACTCAGCTGGGGATTTGATGAAAATACTGCTAGAGGTGTAATGTTAACCTAACAATGTTTTTAAGTAGACCTGTTATTCTATTGAGGAGAGTAGCAAGTGAAACTAGACCCGCGGGAGGGTCTAGGAGAACTTTTACCGTTAGAGGTGTGATATTAACTTAACGGGTTGGATTAAATCTTGTCAGAAGTGTAATGTTAACTCGACAAGGATGTGAGTTAGAGGTGTGATATTAACTTGACTCAAGAGAGTTTCAGCTTCATTTGGGAAAACTGAAACATCATTGTCATAGGTGTAATGTTAAACTTGACAGTGAAGGAAATGCTAGAGGTGTAATTTTGAACTTGGCATTAGTCATCTCGACTTCGATAGGGAAGTTCGAGGGAAAGTCATTGCCATAGGTGTAATGTTGAACTTAGCAATAAACTGGACGCTAGAGGTGTGACGTTAAACTTTGCATCGCTCATCTCAGCTTTGATATGGAAGCCTGAGGGAAAGTGACTGTCAAAGGTTTAATATTGAACTTGGCAGCAACTTATTCACTGTTAGAGGTGTAGTATTAAACTTAACAGTAATTTGTCAGAAGTGTGATGTTAACCTGACAAGAATTGGTTTGCAGTAGGAGCAATTTGAGGACTTGTCATTCTATTGATGAGAATTGACAAGTGGGATTTGGAATGTCAGAGGTGTAATTTTGAACTTGACAAATATGTAGACTTGCTATTCCATGTAGATGAGAGACAAGTGATGTTTGTACTCGCTAGGGAGTATTGAAAATTTTCATTATCAGAGGTATAGTGTTAACATAGCAATGAGTGCATTTGTGAACCTACCACTCTATGGAAGAGAATTGGTAGAAGATTTTGGTGGAAAGCGAACCGAACTGTCAGAGGTTTAATATTAACGTGACAGAATCCGCTACAGAATCCACTGGGGATTAGAAAATCTAGTTTGTCAGAGGTTTAATATTGAACTTGACAAATCACAGTTCATTTCATTAGGGAGATGAACACCGGTATTTTTGTGGTCCTACCATTCTGTGGGTGAGAATTAGTAAGAGATTTTGGAGGAAAGGGTGGGACCAAGTCCCTTAAGATTTTTAGCAAACCCTCAGCTATCAACGAATTTGATGTACCTTTACTAACTATCGTTTGAGTTAGGCTACCCATGCTATTTCCCTTAGCATGATGAGTTATCGAAGACTTATGTTGGGCTTAAAAGCCAATATTTTCTTCTATCCTTAGCCGTCGGAGGCGTCGGATGTCAATAGAAGAGTAACTAAGCTAAAACTAAAGTTTCGCATTTTGTTTCTTTCTCAATATTTACATCATGCATCTGAAATCACCTAGAGGGAAGGTAAATAGGTGATGGCTATACTAAGTGACAAATAATGCGGATTAAAAACTATTTAACAATAAGCAACAACAATAATAAAACTTGCAAGAGAGTAGATAAATAATAGTGCAAGTAAAGGAGAGAGAGTTTAGAGATAAGTGGACAATCACAAACACGAGAGTATGTTTCGAGGTTCGAGCCACTGCTCTACGTCCCCGCCTTCAACACGATGAAGTATTTCCACTATGCTTGATCCCACTGGATCATCAATACAAGTTCTCACTAGAACTCTTAGGACACACTTGTCCTCTTTCACGGTGTCGCAACACCAACTTAGAGCTCACTAACTCGCTTGAAGCCACAACCTCTATAACTTCTCAATTTGAGGAAATGGTGATCAACACTTGATCACAAACAAATGCTCACATGCACAATCTTACAACCAAGATGAGGAGATGAAACTTTAGGGATTGTGTAGTGCAAAAATCTAGAAGAGAAGTAGAGGGGAAAGCTTCAAGCTAAAACACAAAAGGATTGAAAATTTGGCTCAAGAGAAACTCTTTTGCTAAAAGGCTAAACTTGAGAAACTTTGATTTTACTCTTGTAAATCTTGTGTTTGAGTTGTATAACACTCCCACTATTTATAGGGGATGAAAACTGGGTTAGAAAAGCTAATAGATTCGTTAGGAGAAGCCCAACAAAAGACAAAACAGAATATAGCCATTGGCAGGCTGTCAGTAGACTTTGTTTGCTGTCGGTCGACCGGGCTGGTCGACCGCCAACGGTCGGATTTTTGACCGTTGGGAAAGCGGTCGATCGGACGGTCGATCGAAGTTCCCAAACAGAGAGTGTTCACAGAGAGTGAACACTCCCTATCGGTCGACCGGGCCGGTCGACCGGAACAAACAGAGAGCTCTGCTCTTCTGCCGGTCGACCAGAACGGTCGACCGGAACGGTCGACCGATGTGCACACATGCACATTGGTGCATGTCGATCGACCGCCCGGTCGACCACAGAGCAGTTCTGCTCTGCCAACGGTCGATCGTGCGGTCGACCGGACAAGGCCAAAAAACACAGTTTTGAAAAACTTTGAAGTCTTTATTTTTTTTCGATAAATTTTCTTTAGATGGGTGGATACAAAACAAAAGTTTTAGGACTTGGAAAGACCAGAGTGTGATCATAGATTAACACTAATAAAATTTGAACTATATTTTGATAAAAAATTCTTTTTCTAGACTAAAAATAGTTTTTCTAAAAACTTGTTTTTCCAAAAATCGATTTTTTCAAACTTTGTTTTTCTGAAACTTGATAAGAAATTTTGTAATAAAATTTTATTTGAAAGCATGAAGCAACATCAAATGTGTGTGTGTGACAACCCAAGGTTATCAACCTCTATCATCTCGATTTTGACAAATAGACTATAAATCCTAACTAAAAAGAAAAATGCAAAGATACAAATCTTGTATAATAGTCTTCTTAATCTTTGATTGATCCTGGAGCTCTTCTAGTGTGCTACGCTCTGGGATATAAATCTTCGTGACTTCCAAATGTGTGAGTCTTGTGTAGGAGCCGTCAATCGACCTATGTTTTTACCTGAAACTCATTTAAGCAATCTTATTAATATCTAACTACATATGGTTTGTAATCATCAAAACTTAGGGCTAATGGCCTTTGAGCCAACAATCTCCCCCTTTTTGATGATGACAAAACATATGGAGTTATTACAAATATTTTGGGTGGAGACTTCAAGTGAAGCTCCCCCTTAACATATGCATATAAAAGAATATGATCTAAAGATCTAAATGCATTAACAAAGGCATATATATGATATGACAATAAACACATATGCCAACCATCCATGCATGCCAAATATACAGAAATATAAACATGTATGCATATGTGGTTACCTCCATCCATCCAGAAATACCTTCATCGTCCAAAGCGAGTGGTAGAATGTTGGAACAAAAATAGAACAAGAAGCAATACACACCCAACCATATATACCACATGAAGATAACAAAGATAACTGCCATATCATAATAAAAAGGTGTCCATACAAGATAGGAGGTTCATGCCAACCTCAAAACCAGAAACATGACACATGTCCACAAACACATGTCCATAAACACATGTCCATACAAAAAGCAAACTAATATCCAAATACATGCATAGAAAAACAACCCAGAAATAACACATAAATAACTCCCAGAAATCTCTCCCCCTTTTTGACATCATCAAAAGGGGGTCAATGCCTCCCAAAATTAGGGTCCTACAAAGAAGTAGGTGGCGGAGGTGGAGCAGAAGGAGGAGCCCAGGCGGCGAACGGAGGGCCGAAAGGAGGAAGTGGCTGAGCACGATCATGAGGAAGAGGAGCCGGCCAATCAAACCTGTGGCACATGCCGCCGATACAGGTATG
This sequence comes from Agave tequilana, assembly GCA_038442645.1. Lineage (NCBI taxonomy): Eukaryota > Viridiplantae > Streptophyta > Magnoliopsida > Asparagales > Asparagaceae > Agave > Agave tequilana. The sequence goes on from JAVJIF010008248.1 coordinate 71,198, forward strand.
CATATAGCGAATGAAGTCATAGATATGGTTGAGGTCATTGTCCAAACGCTGCTCCAGCCGCTGATAATTTGCAGTCATCTCAGCGAAAATCTGCTGGCGGTGCTCGGTCATCTCAGCTAAAATCTGCTGGTGGTGCTCGGTCATCTCAGCTGAAATCTACTGGTGGTGCTCCCGAAGTTGAGTGGATAAGGCTAGATAGGGGTCGAAAGGAGCAGGAGAACCAGAGGAGGATCCAATAACAGTAGGAAAGATAGGCTGCGGCTGAGGAGCAGGAGGACGCTCCCTAGAACGCATCCTCTTGAGGAGGATACTGTTAATGTCTACTGAAGGTTCAATTGACCGTTCAGAGGAAAGATCAAAATTTAACTGCTTCAAAAGATGGGTGATGAGCATCCCAAAGGGCAAGTACCGGTTTGGGATAAGAAGATGATCAGAAGTCATGTAGTTGATGACGAGTTTAGGGATGTTGATTCTAATGCCTTTCAGAAGGCAATAGATGACAAAAGGAGCAGAATTCCTAGCATGACTATACTCTCCTGATTTTGGCAGGAGGTTATAGAACACGATCTTAGCCAGGACCTGAGCGGTGAGAGTATAGTATTCACCTCCTCGTTCCTAACTAAGTCAGGGTTGTCATCATCATGAAGCAGGGTAGATGCGGTGTGGGCACTCACTGTCAGGATACTCAAAATCATGCAGATCGACGTTATAAATGTCTACCCCCTCCCAGGAGAGGTGTAGGTGACGTGCAAATTATTGAAGAGAGATTTCTATATCTCTGCCCATGACTCTAGTTTTAATGTGATTTTGTTCAAAAGAGAAATTAGAATAAAAATATTGCACCAAAGTAGGATAAACTGGTTCCCTTAATGGTGACAAAATTTTCTAAAGAGTTGGATCCTAGAATAGTTGCAAGATTGAGGTGCTCAAAATCACTGAGCACCACAGTCCTACCTGAGTTCACATTTTTAGTTAAAATTATGGCATACCTATAAGATGCATTTTGTGACACAAATAGGGAGGATGATGATTTGGGGGTTTTTCCCTTTTCAGATCGGGATCTTTTAGACATAGTTGATGGATTAGCAAGATTAGGCACGAAAATAGCACGATCTAAATTATTAAACTTAGAAATATCAAGGAAAAATAAGAGATTTAGGGGAAAATAGATTATACCTTGAAAATCAAGAGAAATACCCAAGAGAGAGAGTAGACCTGGAGCCTGAAAGCACTTTTTCCAATTTTTTGTGGAAGAAATTGGAGGTTTGGAGAGATAGAAAGGAGTTGGAATGGGTTTAGGGTTGAGAAAGTAGGGGAGGAGAGGAGTTTGAGGCGGTGGAAGGAGAAGATATGAGAGAAATTGGGGTTAGGGTTTATATAGAGTCGGGTAAAAAAAAAACAACTTACCTGACTCCCGGTCAACCGGGCCGGTCGACCGGTGGAAACCGAGAGCAATCTCGGTTTCAGTCGGTCGACCGGCTACAGGCAGAAAAATATTTTTTCTGTTCCAGGCTAGGTCGGTCGACCACCCGGTCGACCGTGCCTATGACAGGCCAACTCGGTCGACCGCGCAGTCGACCGGAACTGCTGAAATCAGTTAAGAAAAACTTTTTTTAAATTTTGATTTTAATAAAATTTTCTTTTAAAAGGAATTTTATATTTTTCTTATATAATTATAAAAATAATATTGAAATATTATTTGGCATGAAAAACTCAATAAAAAATTTTATTTTTATTTTCATTTATTTTTATTAACAATATATTTCCATTTATTAATTAAGCGATAAACATGAGATGTTGAAGCCGAATACCCCGTTAAGGGTTCTGGACTTCTCCTCGACATTCCTCTAGATAAGAGTTGAAGCGCGCAATTGCCATCTCTATTTATATGCTTAATTTGATTAAATAAATCTTTATTTTGACAATATTCTTATAAAACATTATTTTAACAAAATCTTGATATATGGACAAGCAAAATATGGCAAGCAATCAAAACAATTTTATAAACAATCCAATCATAGTTAAGATACAAAAAAAATGGATATGCAAGTTTACACATGTAAGGCATATTATCACAAAAATACAACTAGCAAATCCTATACATATAAAGGGAAATTTTAGGTGGAGAAGTTACCGAACCATGGGTAATCTCCAAAATGGGTGCCTCTTTGATAGTGATGCAAGTGACGATGCATTCGTTTAAGCCTTGATGCATCCACCCCCTGGGCACCATCTCCCCCTAAGTCTTGGAGGAGGAGGACGCATCTGTATCAATTAAATTCAGTGTGTCTTTTGGTACCCAAATCTTTTTAGATCCTATGGGGTTAGTATTTTCTCGAACCCAAACATTCTTATTAGACAAGGTTAGCTTAACATAACAAAATTTTGCTAAATGGCCTTTGCGGCCACAATGTGCACATGTATAAATTTTACCATAATAAAAGCATGCTTGTGTGTGTGCATGCTTGTGTGTGTTTGATGCATGATGAGGAGTGTGTTTCTTCGAATTTTCCTTTAGGAAACATAGATGCAAATTTAGTCATGTCAAATGCACATTTCTTTAAGGTAGTATCCAAAACCTCAATACGTTTTTGGATCTCTAAAAATTCATTTTTATTACAAGTAGAGATTGGGCTTTGCCCTTACAAGAAGTTTATATTTTTCAAAATCCTTTTTCATTTTTTCAAAAGAGTTTGACAATTCATTTTTCTCATTTAAATAAGTTCAAATTTATTCTTTAAAGAATCATTATCCTTTTTCAATTTTTTATTTTGAGCTTGAGAAATTTCATATCTACTTTGTAATTCTTCAAAAACTTGTGCAATTTCATCCATGGTTAAGTCTTCATCTTCTAAAGAGTTTTCTAGAATTACCTTAGAAATTTCACCATCACGTGCCATGAAGCACATGTGTGCGGCGTCGATCTCCTCTTCGGATTCCGACTCCGAGTCATCCCACGTGGCCACCATTGCCTTCTTCAGCCATCCCACGTGGCCACCATTGCCTTCTTCTTCTTTTGCACGTTCCTTGAGGTAGTAACTTGTAGAGAGGGGCAATCGGCAATTAGGTGTCCCATTTTTTTGCAATGAAAACATGGACCCGGTTCCTCCCTTTTCTTTTCAAATCTTCCTTGAGGTCTTCCTCTTCGTAAGTTGCTTTGTTTACCTTTCTTATAAAACATTTTGCCCACCTTTCGTATGAGCATGGCAAAGTCTTCATCGTAGTCATCCGATGAATCCTCTTCATCATAGGAGGATGGAGCCGTCTTGAAAGCTAGTGCTTTCTTCTTTGGTGCCTCCCTTTCTTCTCTTACCTTCATCTCTATCTCATGGGTTTTGAGATTTCCGATGAAGCCGGAGAAGTCCATCTCCTCCCTATCATTTAGCTCTTTGAGGGTGGTTGCCTTGACTTCCCAAGACTTGGGAGGAGCTCTAATGACCTTCCGGATCTTTTGGTCATTGTCGATGTTGTCACCTAAAGAAGATAAGGCATTAGTAATCTTGGTAAAATGAGTGAGCATATCATCTGTGCCTTCATTATCAAGCACATAGAAATTCTCATATTGAGAACGCAGCAAGTCATTTTAGATCTCTTGACTTGCGACGTCCCCTCATGAGTAACAATAAGCACATTCCAAACTTCATAAGCAGATTTGTAATTTATGATGCGAGAAAGATCATCTTCATTTAAAGCTTGAATAAATGCATATTGGGCTCTAGCATTGGCCTCATAGTCTTTAGCGGTTGCTTCGGACCATGTACTCTCATCATCATGAGGTTCAATAAATTCTTTGGTAATAGATTTAGCAACTCTAACTCCTAGGGACTTTAGGAATAAGTTCATTTTGACCTTCCAAATGGGGAAATTCAACCCATCAAATTTGGGTGGGGACTTGATGCTAGAAAAGTCAACAGATGCTATGAATACAAGTATAGTGCACAACAAATAATAAATGCAACAAATAGATATAGCCAATAATGAGGATCTCCCTAAGGTGGTTAAACCAAATGCTAGGGTTAGGCTCTGATATCAATTGAAATCACCTAAAGGGGGGGTGAATAGGTGATGGCTATACTAAGTGGCAAATAATGCGGATTAAAAACTATTTAACAATAAGCAACAACAATAATAAAACTTGCAAGAGAGTAGATAAATAATAGTGCAAGTAAAGGAGAGAGAGAGTTTAGAGATAAGTGGACAATCGTAAACACGAGAATATGTTTCGAGGTTCGAGCCACTGCTCTACGTCCTCGCCTTCAACACGATGAAGGATTTTCACTATACTTGATCTCACCGGATCATCAATACAAGTTCTCACTAGAACTCTTAAGACACACTTGTCTTCTCTCACGGTGCCGCAACACCAATTTAGAGCTCACTAGCTCGCTTGAGGCCGCAACCTCTATAACTTCTCAATTTGAGGAAATGGTGATCAACACTTGACCATAAACAAACGCTCACATGCACAATCCTACAACCAAGATGAGAAGATGAAACTTTAGGGATTGTGTAGTGTAAAAATCTAGAAGAGAAGTAGAGGGGAAAGCTTCAAGCTAAAACACAAAAGGATTGAAAATTTGGCTCAAGAGAAACCCTTTTACTAAAAGGCTAAACTTTGAGAAACTTTGATTTTACTCTTGTAAATCTTGTGTTTGAGTTGTATAACACTCCCACTATTTATAAGGGATGAAAACTGGGTTAGAAAAGCCAATAGATTCGATGGGAGAAGGCCCAACAAAAGACAAAATAGAATATAGCCGTTGGCAGCCTATCAGTAGACTTTGTCTGCTGTCAGTCGACCGGGCCAGTCAACCGCCAACTGTCAGATTTTTTGACCGTTGGGAAAGCGGTCGACTGGATGGTCGACCGAAGTTCCCAAACAGAGAGTGAACACTCTCTATCGGTCGACCGGGCCGGTCGACTGGAACAAACAGAGAGCTCTGCTCTTTCTGCCGGTCGACCGGGATGGTCGTCCGATGTGCACACATACACATTGGTGCATGCCGGTCGACCGCCCGGTCGACAAACAGAGCAGTTCTGCTCTGCCAGCGGTCGACCGGACAAGGCCAAAAAACACAGTTTTGAAAAACTTTGAAGTCTTTATTTTTTCGATAAATTTTCTTTAGACGGGTAGATACAAAATAAAGTTCTAGGGCTTGGAAAGACTAGAGTGTGATCATAGATCAACACTAATAAAATTTGACCTATATTTTAATAAAAAATTCTTTTTCTAAACTAAAAATCGTTTTTCTAAAAACTTGTTTTTCCAAAAACCAATTTTTCCAAACTTTATTTTTCTGAAACTTGATAAGAAATTTTGTAATAAAATTTTATTTGAAAGCATGAAGCAACATCAAATGTGTGTGTATGTGGCAATCCCAAGGTTATCAACATCTATCATCTCGGTTTTGACGAATAGACTAAAAATCCTAACTAAAAAGAAAAATGCAAAGATACAAATCTTGTATAATAGTCTTCTCAATCTTTGATTGATCCTGGAGCTCTTCTAGTGTGCTAGGCTCTAGGATCTAAATCTTCGTGGCTTCTAAATGTGTGAGTCTTGTGAAGGAGCCGTCAATCGACCTATGTTTTTACCTGAAACTCATTTAAGCAATCTTGTAAATATCTAACTACATATGGTTTGTAATCATCAAAACTTAGGGCTAATGGCCTTTGGGCCAATAGCATCATGATGCAACCAGCGATCGATTAGCTTGACACTGATCTACCGTGATGTGATCTAGTAAAGGAAAGAAGCTCTTCTTGGATCTGAAGTTTTGATCAGAGGTGCAGTATTAACCTGATCGGGAGAAGAGTGCTATCAAGGATAGTATTTCTTCAAGAATTTGCCGTTGATTGGCATCATAAGCGTATCACCATCTGAGGTTATGAGGCGATATGCTCCATTTGAGTAGACCGACTCTGCGACAAATGGTCCTTCCCATTTGGGCTGGAATTTTTCTTTTGTCTTATGTGTCATTACCATAGGTCTTCTGATAGCTAAGACAAGGTCACCTTTCTTGAAAGTTCGCTCCTTAACTTTCTTGTTGAAGGCTCTGGTAATTCGAGCTTGATAGAGCTCGATTTGTTGTTGAGCTTGTAGGTGTTTATCATCTAAAGCCTCTAGCTCTTGGAGTCGCAGTCGATGCTTCTCCTCATCTGTCATCTCTGCCATCAAGGCGACACGTAGAGATGGGATTTAGATTTCTAGCGGAAGTACAGCTTCACTCCCATATACCAAGGAGAATGGTGTAGCTTTCGTTAGGGTTCGGACCGTTGAGCGATAGGCCCATAAGCATTCACCTAACCTGTCGCCCCAGTCACGTTGGCTTTTCAAAATGAATTTCTTGAGAAGTTTTCCAATAGTCTTATTGAAAGCTTCTGCGAGGCCGTTAGAAGTTGGGTAGTAAGCCGTTGAGAATACACTCTGGATTCTGAACTTATTGCAGAACCTCTGAAAAGCCTGACTGACGAACTGGGGCCATTGTCATGGACAATTCATCGTGGCACACCAAAACGGTAGATGACGTGATGCTTTACAAACTTGATCACATCAGATGTCTTTACCTCCCTCAAAGGAATAGCTTCAGCCCATTTAGAGAAGTAATCGGTTATAGCTAAGATAAACCGATGTCCTTTGGATGATAGTGGGCTGATAGGGCCCATCACGTCCATTCCTCACATCTCAAATGGCCAGGTAGAGGTTGTAGAAAGAAGATATCCTGGTGCTTGATGGATAAAATCACCATGGACTTGACAGACGTGACATCATTTCGCATAAGTGATGGCGTCAGGAATCATCTTAGGCCAATAATATCCCAGTCTTCGGAGTCGATCTCCAAACTTCGGACCAGGCTGATGAGCTCCACACATGCCATCATGCACTTCTTTGAGTACCTCCTGTGCCTCTTTTTGTAACAGGCAGCGGAGGAGAATCCCGTCATGCGACCGGCGATACAGTGTTCGCGTGATCGCATTATAATAGAATTTGGTGGCTTTCCTTCTAATGGCAGCCGCTTCATTGGGATCATCAGACAGGATGTCGTACAAGGCATAGTCGATGTAAGGGAATCACCAATTCCAAGGCTCTGGACCGGCTGATGTCTCAAGAGCTTCTTTGATTTGACAGTCTCCTGTCGGCTTTTGGTGATCTTTAAAAGTGACTCTTGGGCAATACAAGTCATGGCTGTGACAAGTATTTTCTCTACTACTCCAGCTGGAAGGGCTAAAGAGGCAGCAAGTGATGCCAGTGCATCTGCGTGTGCATTTTGCTGGCCTGGTACATAGTCGATGTAAAAGTTTCTGAACCTTTCAGCCATATGAATTGTTTCGTTGTAATAGGGTACTAAGACTTCATGTCTGACTTCATACTCTCCGCGAACTTGGTTAACGATGAGTTTAGAGTCACCGTATGCTTCGAGATTTTTAATGCCAATCTCATCGGCAATTTGCATTCCAATCAAGAGGGCATTGTATTCCGCTACGTTATTGGAACAGAGCTCGGTTAATGAGAAAGCTCGAGGGATCACATAGTTCTATGGGGAGACCAGTACCACCCCCACTCCTGCTATGACATGCCCTTGTGGACCTGTTCTCGATGCACCGTCGAAGAAGAGTTGCTACACCTATCTTTCAAAAGATGTCTGGGACAAACAAACTTCAGCAACTTCGTCTGGGAGATCCTCGTAAAGTTCGGTTATTCTCGGATCTGGATGCTCAGCCAGGAAATCTGCCACCGCTTATCCCTTCACGACTTTTTGTGGTAGAAAGAGCATCTCATATTGGGATAGCAGTATGGCCCATTTTGCCAGTCGACCATTTAGTGACGATGGCTTCGTCATGAGCAACCTCAAAGGGTTGACTTTTGATATAACATTTATAGTCTGGCCCACCAAGTAGTGTCACATTTTCTGGACAGCGAACACCAACGTCAAACATTCCTTTTCGGTCGGGTTGTACCGATGCTTGGCTCCGATCATCATTCTGCTAGATAGTAGATTGCCTACTCATGTCCCTGATCATTATTCTGGGCTAGTAAAGCTCCTAGGGAATGATCCATTACTTGAACGTATATCAGGAAAGGTTTTCCTGACACCAGAACTGTAAGGACAGGTGGTTGCGTGAGGTATCGTTTGATTTCCTCGAACGCTTGTTGGCAAGCATCATCCCAGATGAATGAGACACCCTTTTTCATCAATTTGGTGAAGGGTTGGCATCTTCCGGAGAGATTTGAGATAAACCTCTGGATGTACGCTAGTTGCCCTTGCAATCCTCTAAGCTCCCTGAGATTCCTTGGGGGTTGCATCTCCTAGACGGCGCGGACTTTTTCCAAGTCTAAGTGAATTCTTTTAGATGTCACTACAAACCCTAGGAATTTACCGCTGGCTACCCCCAGGAAAGATTTGGTGGGGTTCATCTTCAACTGATGTGCCCTCATGATTTCAAAGACTGTCTTCAGATCGGCTATGTGGTCACCCTTGGTGCGGCTTTTCACTGCAATGTCGTCAACGTAGCATTCCACTGTTTTACGTATGTGTTCGTGAAAAATTACATTCATAGCTCTCTGATATGTTGCCCCCGTGTTCTTCAGTCCGAAGGGCATGACAGTATAGCAATATACCCCCAGTGATGTCCTGAAAGAAGTATGCTTTCATCATCAGGATACATTTTGATCTGATTGCCCTGAGAATCCATCCATGAAGGACATTCGCTCAAACCCGCACGTATTGTCAATCATAACATCTGTGATTGGGAGAGGGAATTCACCTTTGAGACAGGCCTCATTTAGATGGCGAAAATCATACAAATCTGGATCTTTCTATTTTTCTTGGTAATGGGGACGATATTGGCTACCCAATCAGGGTGTTGCTCCTCCCTGATGAAGCCAGAATCTATAAGCTTCTTGACTTCTGACTGGATTGCTTTCATTATTTCTGGGCGGAATCGTCGCTGCTGCTGTTTGACTGGCTTCACGTCTGAATTAATGTTAAGGCGGTGCATGGACACTTGAGGATCCAACCCGGGCATGTCCTCGTAATTCCAAGCAAAAACATCGATATACTCTCGCACAAGAGATATTAAGTCTTCTTTCTCGGAGGATGATAGGCTTTCGCTTATAAAGATGGGCTTAGGATTAGCCTCATCCCCCAGATTAATCTGGGTAACTTTATCCACCATGGGTGGTTCGCATTGTTCAAAGCGAATATCCCAGAGAGTGTTTAGGTGTTTGAATCAAGGATCTGTATCAGACTGGATCATGTCTTCATCTCCGTCTTCCAGGTGGCTTATTAAAATCATGTTTACTGAAAGTTCTCCGAAGATGTTGCCGATACTAATGTCCGACTCCCATGATGACGTGCCAGATGAGTAGTTATGGTATAGTAACTCTTCAGACTCAGAGGCTGACAGCATTAGAGTTGACACATAGCCCAAACCCTTGCGAGTTCGATGGTAATAGTCAGGAGTCTTCCCTTTTGGAACGAAATACCGGAGTAGTGTTTTCTTCCTTTACTGAAGTTCAACCCAGGACCATTTATCAGATCATACCCTATACTTTCCATCATTCTGAGTATATTTGGCTTATAATGAGTGAACTGAGGAGATTCTCTCTTGCTTTCTGACTCTTCACAAGACATCAATTCGGACTTTATTTGTTCGAAAAGAATTAGTTTTTGGCCTTTGTGTCTTGCTGGGACCATGAATACTGATTCTTGCTCATCACCGACATCCTGGTACATTTTGAAGGATGACTTTATTGGTACATGCAATGATGTCAGAGCATCCATTACTGACCAGGGGTCATTATCCACCTCGGTACTAGTGTCTGATGGCACCGAATGATAAGCAAACACAGAAAAGAAAGCCAAATTCAACTCTTCATTAATATACCACCCGCCTACATCATCGGCGGTGTTATTAACATCGAGCTTATTAATGCTCGTTACAAGTGGATCTAATTCCCACATGCACTCTTCTTCCACCTCTGGCTCGGCGTCAGCTTCGTTACCAAAGTCTGGTTCCTCTGGTTGTAGGTTCTCGTTAGTTTTCAGAGAGTCTTGATACAGGAGGGAGTCTGTTAAATAGTTCTCTACCCCCTTGAACGGATGCCTTTCGGCAATCAACGTTCAGACTTTCCCACTTCTGTTGATGTACTTCATGACCTGATGGAGAGTGGAGGGGACGATGGAATTACGATGAATCCATGGTCGCCCAAGCAGCAAATTGTACGAAGTGTCAGCGTCGATACATAGCACGTCACTTCAGACTTTAGGTCCCCGATCTGACATTTCAGCTTGATCTTCCCCATTGGGCGCGTTCCATTGGCGTTGAAACAATAGATAGTAGTTTGGGTGTCGCTCAATCGGTGGGTGGGAATCCCTAAGTGCTGCTTGACCCGGCGAGGCATGATGCTCAACGCGGATCCTGAATCTACCTGAATGCGGCTCACTTTAGATGATCCAATGTATCCTGTAAAGTACAAGGGCCGATCATGTTTCCCCTTAACCTGCATGTCATCTGTCGTGAAAGTGATGCAGGGAGCATTTTGGGAGGCATGGAGGCAATCCTCTACATCCTCCTCCTGTGTTCCAGCCAGAATCTGGGCCATGAAGACCTCAGCATCAGCTAGGGCTTCCCTCAGAGCTTCTCTTGTTGACTTTGATAGCCTCAGGAGCTCATAAAGGGTGATTCTGGCCAGGATATTGACCAATTGAGCTAGGACGTCAAAGCGGTAAGGTGTTGTGGATTCTTCCGCGTTGTCCTTTAGGAGAGCCTTAGAATACCAAGCTCTTTCTGCTTCTTCACCTATTGCTTCACGGAGGGCTTGGCTGACTCTGCAGTGGGTTTAGGAGGGCTTGCCACCATCTCGTCATACTTCTTTAAATATGACTGACCCGAACGAGTTTCCGCCACGAGCGGTTATTGAGTTCTGCGGCAAGGACGATTGTCTCCTCTTCCAAATTAGTTATTGAGGGAACGTCGGTATCTGTTTCCTGGGAAGAAGCACATACCATATTGCAGGACAAAGCTTTTGTTTTGCCTTTGGACTTTCTGTTAGAAACAGTGGTCCATTGTTGGCCTTCCACAAGGTCGGGGTGAACCCATATAATTTCTCCCTGAGGTGTGGGGACAGGTACAAGACCCTTCTCCTGTTGATGATGTGGGTCCGTATTAATCATTCTTAGTTCTCCTTTTGAGATGGGAACTACTCCGGACGGTGCTGGAGGCTGTTTTCCAAACTGAAAAAATGATGTCATATTAGCCGTCACTTTCTTCTGCTCTGGACGGAGTTTTAGCACTTCTGCATCGATCAGAGCTTGAAGAATGTCTTTGAAGATGTAACAACTCTTGATGGAGTGCCCTAGTATCCTATGATACAGGAAGTAGTTAGGATTATCAGACTTGCCGACTTCTTCAGGACGTCTAGCTTCAGAAATTTCAATCTGTTGCTCTTGTTGAGTAACTTGAATAACGAATCGACATGCTCGTCTTTGAAAGAATACTGCTTGTTGGCGCGTGGCTGACTTGAAGAGCCACTTCCCCTGACTGGCCAAGGTTTGACGGGGCATTTTATCTCTATTGCCAATGTATCTTTTCTTTTTGATTGAAAAGATGTTTCTAGCACGTGCCTTGTCAATTTTCGGGTCTGGGTTTATTTTCTTCTGCCCTGACCCTGGCGACAATTTCTTCAACCTGTTCACCTTGCTGGACCAATTGCTTCCAGATGCAGCTTTCAGTAACTCCTATTTGGGCTAGGAGTAATGTTTGTAGATTGTGGTGGCATGTTTCTACCAGGGTGGCCAGAGTAATACCGCTAGGACATCGGAGTGCCTTGTTCTGAAATCTCTCTACAAATGATTTGACTGACTCTCCCTTTCACTGTTTGTGGCCAGGAGAGTAGGCATTGTAATCTCTGAATCATCTTCAAAGAAGCGTGTTAGGAAGAGCTTCTCTAAATCACCCCAATTTTTACTGGAGCCTTCTGGGAGTTTCATGAACCATTCAAAGGCAAGCCCTTTTAGCGTGCCGATGAACAAACGTGCCAAGATGGCATCATTATCTACCACGTTCCCTGTCTAAGACTTGAAGTAGTAGATATGTTGGTTCGTTGACCCCTTGCCATCGAAAGCTTGTAGGGTCGGAGCTTTGAACTTAGGAGGGTATGGAATAAGGTTCCACTCGGCCGAATATGCCCGGACCACTCCTGCTTCTTGGAGGCCTTTTCAGTTGGTAAGGGCTTCCAGACGTCGCTCCAATTGACTCATTCTTTAGAATGAATACTCCCACGGTCTGGGTTGCCTTCATCCCTAGATGAAGACGACTCGGAATTAGATTGCTCTTTCTCCTCGATATGTACAGAAGATGAGCTTTCTCCTTCTTTTCGTTTGCCTTTAGACATTTTAGAAGAAGTTTTATCAGTTGACTTCCTCTTATCTTCGAGCAATTGTGCGAGCATCTACTTGAGGGTATCGATAGATTCTTGCTGAGCGCGGATCATATCAAATTGTTCCCTCTAGATCTGGGCTTGCTGTTCAAAGCGCCGGGCCGTCTCCTTGGGAGTATTCGTCATGTATGCAAAAGCTTCCTTTTCTATGGAAGAGTTAGAGGCCTGTGACTCTGCAACGGCGAAGTGTGATTCACTTACTTCAATGCCTTGAGCTAGGGCACTGTAGTTGACAGGGGCGACCATAGCAGTTCGAGTACAAGTGTATGATACACTCCTTCTGGTTCGGTGTCAGACTCGTCGGAGTCCGTTGGTTATTTTCCCCTACTCCTGCTTACCATATTTGCAGTGACTTCAGGGTACTCCGTGTCAGAGAAGGCTTCCCTTCTGCGGGAGCGACACCTCTTGGCTAATCGGGAGGTTGAGGTCAATTGTGTGAATATCAACTGTTTGCTCGCATGTGAACTACAGCGGCATTTAGAGAACATTGTCGTGGTAAGCCGTTCACAGTAACAAGATGGAATGATCAGGTTAGCACTCATTTTCTTTATCAAATAATCTCTTAGATCCGTGGGAGGTGGATCAGAGAGATTGGCCTCGGATTGTCGGGGTCCTTTTGACTTCTGAGAATCGCCCTTATGTCTAAAATCTGAGACGCAGGGTTCAGAAACGCGTAGCCCGCATTGTGCATAACAGGCGCGGCTCTCGCATTTTGCCTTTGAAACGTTGGTCTCGTGCCTCTAATGAGCAGAGACGCGGACCTCACATTGTTGATTGTCGCGTTTGGTCAGAGACGGTTGAGACACGCGGTTTTCTCAATTCCGCGTCTGATTGGGGAGACGCGGGCCTTGTGTCCCTGAAAAGAGGTATGGACCTCGCGCTGCTGAACGTCGCGTTTGGGAAGTGTAGCCTTAGAAACACAAGCCTGGTGGGCTTTGCGTTTAGGTCTCCAAACGCGGACTTCGCGCGTCTAATTTGGTTCAGGAAAAACGCGGGCTTGAGGCTCGCGTTTTGTATCTGCTGGGCAGATAATTGTTCCAGCTTCTCACGCCTGTAGTTGACGCGCACGTCGTCTCCGTCATCTCTCAGCGTTCTGGTTACGCCGTACGGGTTGACGAGAACCCCCGGTGACCTGAAACTGAGGAGGAGGACGGGCATGAATGGGCTGAACATCAGCACCGTTAACCTCGCAGGTCTCATGGGAGACGTTGATGCGGGTGTTACATGTGATATGATCAGCCATGACACTCTTCTTGTCAGTTGCATCTGAAGGGATCTCAGAGCGGACTTGAGAGCGAGTCCCAAGGAGACCTTGTGGTACTGCCGCACCCTAGGGCTCTTGGAGTCAGAAGAGAGGGACTCTTCATATTTTGTCTAGTCGAACTCCACGACAAGTGATTCGATCATTTTTCCCATATAGGTGACGTCACCTTGCGCCACGACTTGCTCATTAGTAGAGAAAGTAGTCCCCAGCGGAGTCTTCATCTCTTGTTTGGTAGGGAAAATTGAAGATCGAGGTGTAAATTCTTTATTTGATTGTAAAGAAAATTACAGTGGATCAATTATCTTTTTACAAGAGAGGGGAGGTATTCAAGCTCAAATCTCCCCTTTGTTTAATTGCGGGTTCTTGATGTGGCGATGGAAAGTGAATCTTGTTTTCCATTGACTGGATGAACGTTGGGACCTCTTGGGAATCCTCTCTTTGGATGATGGACGAAGTAGCACAACTTCTGTCCAACAAGAATCTCAAAGAGATTGTAGGCAAAAACAAGCTTGTACGCAGCAAGTTGTTAGAAGAGTTGAACTCTCTCTTTCTTTTCAGCTAGAGATCTTGGTGCTTTTACGGCTTGCAACCGAAGTTCTTCTGACCAAAAAAGTCTCCGACCCCTCTTTCATAGCAAACTGGGCTATTTATAGAGGCTTCAGGGGGTAAACGTATCCTCCTAAAAACGCTCCATAATGGGGTTAACTCCCTCATTACGTGGGCAGTAATTGACCCAGTAATGAGGGCAGTTATAACCGAGACGTAGGGCTTTGGGCCTCGCGTTTTGCCATTGAGGTGATGCTTGAGAAATGCGAGCTTCCAATTCTGCGTCAAGCTTCACATGAGAGGCGGGCTTTGGACTCTGCGTCTTGGTACTGCAATAATGCTAAGACGCGGCCTTCACACTCTGCGTCTTGGTCCTTGCAGTGATGTTGGGACGCGGGTTTCAACCCTCGCGTCTTGGTGCTGCGCTGGTGGTGATGATTAGCCTTGCGTATGGAGTTTGGATTCTGCTTTTTAATGACTTGTCTTCAGTGATTTTTAGACAGCCTACAAATACATACTGCAAAAGGAAGAAGATAACAATTAGTGTATGAAAAGAAAAGGCTTGAAGTCAACTAAATGTTGATGCCCAAATGCGGGGCTCATGTGAGACCCACGTTCAATGATTGAAACGCGAGGCTCACTTAAGACTTGCGTTCAAAAAAGAAGAGGAGTAAGACACAAAAACACAATGATCACATGAAATCCACATTTTAACTCTAAGACTTGAAATTTTTTCTAAGTGTTGGACTTCAAATGCGGGGCTCAACCATGTGAGACCCGCGTTCAAGAGACTTTAACGCGAAGTTCACAGCACTGTGTTTAATAGGCAGACGCGAGAGACAAATTGATAAAACAAAGAAGCGAGAATCCTTAGACCCGCATCTTGCTCACTGACATGAAAGCCGCGTCCACAATTCAAACGCGGGCCATGAACCTCACGTTGACTGTTTAACTTCAACAGAAGTTTAAAAGTTTGAAAAAACTCTTCGAGTCCATTAATAGCGAAAGCCATTTTTACCTGAAATGGAGGCCTCTGCTGGAGGTGCGCCACCTATTTGAGCGGCCGGCGTAGCGGCGCTAGACGAAGAAGTGGTCTACCTTTGTTTTGGGGCCATTTCACCGATGAAACCTTCGAAGAAGATTAAAGTTAAAAGCTTGAAGTTTTGGGTTCTAAATAAAACTTGAAGAAGTTTGCAAACTCTGAACGCAGAGTTAAGGAGGAAGAAAAGTCAAATGATGACTCTTGAAAGGACGTGTTGCACCTTTTATAAGACGCGTTGGCCAAGATACATGGCGCGTATCTCGAGGTCAATCTAGGTCAGACGCGTGTCAGCGCACTCAAACGTAAGGCTTGCATTCCACAAAAGTCGCGTCTCCAAATAAGAAGAGCTCCGCGTTTCGTAACGCTCGAGAACTGTGTCACTATTCCAAGTGAGTGCTGCATCTCCACTTTTGAATCAAGTCCGCGTTTGTAACGCTCAAGAGCTGCGTCTCTATATTAAGTGAGAGGTGCGTCTTCACTTCAAATGAAGCCCGCGTCTGCAAAGAAACGCAATCCTTGCATTTACAAGAACTACGTTTCTTTTCTCAAAAGCAAAGTTAGTCTCTATTTCTGCAATCAGTTATATAGTATACTAGTAAAAGCAGATAACAATTCTCCCAGTTCAACAGTACATCAACAATGAGATCAGAGCTCAGATAAAGTCTAGACTGTATATTTAGATACTTGTAACGATTATCCTTTGTGGTTTCAAAGAGTTCAACAGTTACGAAGACCGAAATCCAGATAAGATCAAGTTCAGGGTATCAGAGAAGATTGCCAGTTCAAGCTTGGAAGCCCACAGTTAAACATGAAGTCCAAAGTATTACGAGATCTGTTCCAGTCAACTACGGAGTCTCAAAAACTTTGGAGGGGGTTCTATGGACAGTCAAAAAATTAAAGACAAATTTATTAAACACAGGGCTCAGATCAGTAAGAAACGCGAGGCTTATTC
The DNA here is from genome assembly GCA_038442645.1 of Agave tequilana. Taxonomy (NCBI): domain Eukaryota; kingdom Viridiplantae; phylum Streptophyta; class Magnoliopsida; order Asparagales; family Asparagaceae; genus Agave; species Agave tequilana. Next base: position 87,444 of record JAVJIF010008248.1, read on the forward strand.
ATGCCAGTGTTCAATTCAAAACGCGATGCTTACTTAAGCCAGTGTTCAATTCAAAACGCGGGGCTTAACTAAGCCCATGTTTCAATTCAAACGCGAGGCTTAGTCTAAACCCATTTCTATAATCTAACGCAGGGCTTGTTAAGACCGCGTTTCAATTTAAACATGAAACTCAGCCATGTCTGCGTTTCTATAAAAACGCGAGGCTCAAGCCCGCGTTTCAAGCAACAGAACAGTGTTGCGTTTCTGCTATAACTGCCTCCATTACTAGGTCAATTAATACCCACGTAATGAAGGGATTTAACCCCATTATGGATAGATTCTAGGAGACAATTATACCCCTGAAACCCTCTATAAATAGTCAAGAAAACTATTGAAAAGGGGGTTGGTGGATCAGAGTGGAAGAAAGAGAGAATCAAAAGAGTTCATCTCTTTAAACTTTTTGAGTTCAAGTTTAATTTTTTTAATCTCTTTTTGAGATTTTGTCATTGATAAGAGCTGTGCTACTCTGTCAGTGATTCGAAGAGAAAATTTTCCTCCCAAAGAAGTCTGACATCTAGCCGGTCAATGAAGAACAAGGCTCACTCTCCACCGCCACGTGAAGAACCCAATTTTAAACAAAGAGGAGAATCAGTCAAAAGATTTCCTCTCTTTTGTAATCGAATTTTATCCGTTGTAATCTTCTATTCATTAAAAGAATTTTGCAATTGTGATTTTCTGACCTATACAATTATTTGTTGACATTTTAAATTAAATTAATATTTTCATGCTTGTTGTATTTCTCCCAAATGTGGGGGCTCTACATAAAATGAGTATTTATTCCTGCATTAAAATCAAATTTATGAAAAGCTCTTAAGCTATAATATCACCTAAGGCTTTATAGATCCTTTTTGATAAAGGGTATCAAGAGCTGTAAGTATGTGATTATGAAGAGTCAAACCTCTGTTTATCACCACTTACAATAAAAAGGCTTTTAAGCTATAATATGACCATATACATAAAAATCACCTAGAAGGAGGTGAATGGGTGATGTCTAAAATAAATGCAGAAATTAAAACTAATTCAAATTAAGTGCAACTAATAGAAAATCAGTTAATCAAGAATGAAGTTGTATACCCTGTGGAGGGCTTTAAACTTCTGCTCAAGATTCTTCTTAATAAAGAGTAAAGGTGCTCAATTGCTTCTGCTCAAAATTAAAAAATATTGTTTCAAATTGCATAAATATATTTAATTTTGATTCTTACTTCTTTAAAACAAAAAAGGCGACTCTTTTACACTTAAATGCGACCATGCTTGCACGCTTTTAAAATAAAAAATTAAAATAATTATTTTTTAAAACCCAAGATTCTTTAAAAATTTAAGAAAAATCAAAATTTTCTCGGAAAAATTTAGTATTATTTTCTTCTTTGAAATTAAATTCAAAACTGAATAAAAAAAATCAATACAAGATTTATTTTTGAATCGAAGTTAAATTAAAAGAGGAAATTTTCTTTTAAAAATCAAATAAATTGGAAATCATAACTGAAAAAAATCAAACTATTAAGAGCTATAGAACCCCAAAAAAATTAGGCTTTCTAAGTTTTCCCTTTACCATTTTTCGCGGATGATTTCTTGAGCGCCATCTTGATCAGATCTTTTTTTAAAAAAAATAAATTTTTGAACGCAATTTTTGATAAATTTAGGAAACAATAACACTAAATTTTTTCGATTGATGAACTAAAAATTTCAGATCTGTAATTTTTTTTTTGAAGGAAAGGTTTTACATATAGTAAAAAGTTGTAAGGGAGGGTATTTTCGTCAAAGCAAATGTTGAAGTGACTGATGGCTAATTCGAGAGGGATTTTTTTGGTTTTTGTCCGCCAAAATTTATGACAAATGCATGGCTATTATATCGCCACGTCCTGCCGGCTGAGAAACTCTCTTAGCTGGCAGCTGAGGTACAGTAACCCTATATATATAGTTAGTACACAGTCTAGTCGACTAATGGCCAAGGATAGTCGACTAATGAAGAATTAGTCGATGACTAATGAAAAATTAGTCGACTAATGGCGTAAACAAAAAATCTCAGTCCCCGACTGTATAGTCAACTAATGAGCAGGATTAGTCAACTAATAGGCATTGCTGGCTGTTTTCTTTTGTGATTCTGATTGTACTTTGAATTGAACTCGAATTTCCTTCTCTTTGAGGTGGTGTTGTTCATATTGCTGGAGTTTAGACTATAATTATCCTATGGTCTATAAATAATCCCTTGGGGCTGGCTTTCAATGTATGAGAGAAAAATAAGAAAAAGTGAGATATTCGTGAGAGAAGTTTTAACCATAAGGGTTCGCTGTTCTAGGCGACCATCAAAGGGCTTGTAATCTTCTTAGCGATAGGTGTAAGTATTTCTTATTATACTCCCTAAAAATTTAATAAAGTTTCTATAACGCCCCGATCCCATGGGTACGGAGACGTTACTGCAATGTATATACGCAAGGCGAAAATACCCACACATATATACGCTAAGCATCAGTACACGTAAGAATCAGAGTACGGAAGCACAATGGTAATATACATTCCAACAATAATAACACAAGTACACAGCTATCACAGAGCATGATACAATATCTCAAGAATATAAAACCACCAAGAAGCGCAAAAGCAGGATGTACAATATGAAATATGGAAAGGTACTCACGAATAGCAAAATGAGAATCTCGCGAGCCAAAAAAGGGAGGCTGGAAGAAAAAGAATCCGGACAGGCAACCACTAATCCACGCTTCTACTGCGCACTCTGATCAGCTACAGCAAGGCCACCACGGTCCATACTCTAGGACCTGCACATGAGGATGTAGGGTTGTCAGAAAGCAACCCAGCGAGTACGTAAGATAAAGCCAGTTGGCGTGCTCAGGCAGTCACACGTGTACATGATCAAGTGATGTGGTTCAGGCATACGGGTATAGGCAATGACCTATAACATAAATGAAAATCAGAGGAATGATGGTAAATCCGAAATCAAGAAAATACATATATATCAATAAATCTGAATCGAAAAATATGCATAGAAAACGGTGTCGAGAGCATAGGTACATATAAACATGTAATGCCGGTATAAGTCAGTAAACAAGAGATCAGAAAATCTCGTAATAATCTAGAATCATATATAGTAAAACAGAATGTCCAGCTCAAATCATACAATATGAATTGTTGAATCATAATAACTGGGCAAGTCACATGCATGGATAAATTATTTGTTGCATTTAAGTTATCCAACAATAATCATCAGTATAGTCTGATATTTTAATCATCCCCTTGATAGTGTCACCCATCACTGACAGTCCATACTATAGTTTTAGCTCTAGTAAAATTCACTCGGATCTGATATGGGTGTACCAGTATCCGAACAAAGGAGAGACCAAATATCACAAATTCCTAATATTATTATTATTTGGTTGTTACATTCTTGTGTTATTCATCTGATCCATATGTTTAGGGATGTTACCGGCACACATACATTCACTTATGAATAGACGAGTTATTAATTGAAAACTGAAAAATCTGATGGCTCATATTTATAGTGGGCCCCGTCTCTGTCCGGGACTACGGCTTAGGGGTTTAGGCTACTGCTTCAGGGGACTATCATTACGCGCCCGACACGATACTTCAGAGACCAGGCTACACGGGGACTTATCATTATGTGCCCCACAAGACACTTCAGAGATATCCACCATTATAAATATGACATCATATCGGTATCCATCAGTTTCCCCCACCCCAGTAAAAGTTGAGTACTATATTATATATTGTCCAGTGATAATGTCCACAGTGAATACACAGTAATCCAACATCCATGATTAGTCAATTATGAGGATCAACAGGAGTATGGTATCAGTAGTCTCTCTGTTCTATGGGTTCAGGAATACATGAGTTCAGGAGCACAGGAGTACCAGAAGTCTGGTAACAGTATAATAATCATGCTAAGTCCCCGTAAAAGTGATAATCATGAATATGTAATGTCATACATGTATCAGGTATAATAGTATCTAGTCAGGTGTCACAACATCAAGACAAGTGTATCAGTACTAAATGATAGTATATCAATCGTTAGGTGTCAGACATCAGGTGTCAGGTGTTAAGTGATAACATGTCAGGTACTGGTATCAGAAATTGAGTATCAGGGATCAGGTGTCTAGTATAAACATATCAGTGTCAGGTAATTAACATGTCGGTATCAGGTGAGTTGAATACAGAGTTACAACATCATATGTCAGGTAATCAACCAGCCATACAACATGATACAGGAGAATAGTATAGTTGAACATTTCAAACTCTTCATAACCATATTTATAACAACAATAGATTAATCTATTAATTAGCTATGTGAAGCCGAGCGAAGCGGGAGCGTATATAGGCATATCCAATGCAAGTATAATACCAGTTCGATGAATTATAATAACGGCCAACAGATATTCATATAACATGTTAAGAAAAGAAAAAAAATAGAAAGAGATGTTGGAGAGAGAGTGAAAGAGAAAGAGATTGGGAGTGAGAGTTGTAGGAGAGAGAGGGGGAGTTGTGCTGAAAAAGTAGGGGGTTAATAGAGGATAAAAGGGTAAATAGGGAATATAAGAAAGAGGGGTAAAAGAGGAAAGAAGGAAAAGAAAGAAAGAAGAAAAGAAAGAAAGAAAGAAGGAAATGAAAAGAGGAGGGAAGGGGATGGCCGACGGCTCTGGCTGCCGGCACCGCCGCCGCCGCCGGAGGGGGGGCAGCACTGCCTAGGCCCGGGAAAGGAATGGGGTAGGGATGGATTTGTTGTTGTGGTGTTTGTTGTTATTATTATTGATGTTGATGGTGAAGGTGGGGGTGGTTGTGGGTGGTGGTGTTGGTTGTGGGTGGTGGTGTTGGGGAGTTAGAGGAGGAGGAGGAGGAGATGGTGGTTGGGGGGTTGAAAGTAGAGGAGGAGGTGGATTGATGGTGATTGAAGAAGAAGAAAAAGAAGGAAATGGTGGTAATGGGTTTTGGTGAAAATTAGAGAAGAGGAGATATTAATTGAAGAGAAGGAAGGTGGAGAAGAAGAGAGGAGGACTTGGGGGAAAGGTGGCCGGCCCTAGGTGGTGGTGTGGTGGTGGCCGGCTATGGTAGAAGAAAAGGAAGAAGGTGATGGTGGTGAAGATGGTGATGTTGAAGTTGGTGTAGTAGTTATTATTGTTGGAGATAGAGTTGGAGAGGGAGGTGGATGTGGTGGCTTGGTGGTGGCCAAAGGATTTGGCTGGAGGGGGCGCGTCAGAGGTGTTGGTGCCGGAGGTGGCCAGCAGTAGAGCCAAGGGAAGGGGAGAGAGAGAGGAGATGAGATTGTGAGAAAGAGTGAGGGTGAAAGATGGGGGGAGAGAGAGATTGTTTACTTAAAAGAAAAGAGGAAAAAAATGATGGGATGGGGGAAGGGATTGGCAGGTGATGGGATAGGTGATGGGTGTGGTCAGCCTACATGTAAGAAGGAAAAAGAAAAGAAAAGAAAGAGAGAAAAAGAAAGAGAAGAAAGATAATATTATTTAAATAGGATAAAAATTGACTGTTTCAGAAACGTTCCCAAACATTCTCAAAAATAGAAATTATTATTTTAAGAAAAATGGTGAAATCAGATTCAAAAAATTCAATTTAGTTTTTAAATTAAAAATCTTAGAATCGTCTAGTGATAACAGTCGACACCAAAATCAGTCAAATTTGATAAATTCAGAAAAATCTCAAAAAATACTTTGAATAGAAAATGAGATTTTAAGAAGTAATGTGAAAACCATTTCTAAAAATTCAACTCCATTGAAAACTAAAATCCGGGAATTGGTCAGTGATACCGATCGACACCGGTTTTGAAGATTTTGCAAATTAATTCTGAAAAATTCAAAAAATTATGAAAAATATAAAATATTAGAAAGTGTTATTTGAAATTAAAACTGGTCAAATCTGACTATCAGAAAGATCAAATCGAGCAATACACTAGGATCAGGTCCCTGGTTCAGACTATGGCCGACTCCGAGTCCACGAATCTGGATCCAATACAAAATAGTCGCATAAATAATCATAAAACAAAAACAAATACAAAAACTAAATTGAAAAATATGATCAAAAAATTAGAATACGTATCTAAATACGTATTCTGGGAATGGGGTGTTACATTCCATCCACCTTACAAAAATTTCATCCTCAAAATTTTGATAAAGGGAAGATGAACACAGAAATGATAGAAACGAGGATTATACCAATCAAGATATGAATAATTGAGAGCTGTTCTTACAAATCGACTGAACGATAAACTGAAGACTTGACATTCTGCACTTCTGTTGTATATAACTGCTGACAATGTCAAATAATACTGACCTGATGTTTGCTGATAAAAGAATACTGCCAAAACTTCAGAAGACTGACCCATTCTGAATAATATAAAGTGAGCTGACTTGGTGAGATAATTGATAATAATTCTTTCCAATTGCGAAGTAAAGCGGATGAAACCCATAGAAATTCATAGAAATCCATAGAGGTGAAATCCATAATATAAAATCTCTTTGTGACATAAAACTGTTCTTGACAAAGAGTCTGTAGTAGAATTACTAATGTGCATGCATACTAATTCTCCGAAAATAGGCCAGAATACCCAAAAAAAAAAAAAGAAAACCCTGATAATACTAAGCATACATAAAGAAGACCGATAATTAAGAATTTCTGAATACTGAGCGTTGTTAACTCTGAAAGACATAGCCAAGAATATAGAATAATCACGAAGAACTCTGAATACTGATTTCTAAATGATAACCTGGCTGTAGATGAAACATTAGAGAATACTCAAACCCTGTAAGGTTGGCCGAATGGATCGTTCATAAGGATCATGGCGATAGCTCAGATACAGCGAGAAAACCTTGTTCAGCGGATTCATGGAAACACGCTAGGCGGGAGAAATCCGAGAAACGGGCTAGAGTGCTAAGCACTGAAGGGACAAGCCACGGAGGAAGCCAACCCTAGGTAAGGCCATCGCGTAACACAACTCAGGCATTAAGCATTAGGGTGCGGCAGAGCTAACACTCTACGCGAGGCTCGCACTTGGCGGAGCCCACGCGGCAAAGCCAGCGCGTAACAAAATGCTAAATGCTAATCACCAAATGCAGCGAAGCCCACACCTGATTAGATTCACGCGTGACTAGAACACAACACTCACTTGGCGAGGCCAGCGGGGCCCGTGGTCCACTAAATCTATAAAGACTGTCAAGAATTGGCGGCTTTGAGAACACGATCAAGAATTCATAATAACCTAACGAGTCCCAAATACTGTCTTCTGAATAATAAACTTACTACAATCAGTTCTGAGAGTACACGAGTTCCATGACTTAGTAGAAGAAATCATGATCGTTACTGGAATAATAAAAATAGAAAATACCATAACTCTGTCTTGTTGGCCCAGAGGCCTTCCACTCTAGTTTTGATGATGATTAACTCATGTAGTTATGTTTACTAATAATCTTGTGATGTTTAGTTTCAGATCATTAACCAAGATATTAGTTGGTGATTGCTTCAACAAAGGAGTTTTGAAGCCTTTCACATGGTGTTTCCAGAGCCCGAGCATCAAGATCATATATAGTACTCGTTGGAGTCAAGCTCGGAGTTTTGGAGTTTTGGATCGAGTCGACTTGAAGATGGAGATCGTCAAGAAGACTTAGGTATCCTAGTTTAGTTTGTGTTTTAGATCCATGTGTAAAGATTAGATAGTGTGATATGCTCAAGTTCACAACACACACACGTTTCATGTTTTGGATTCGGTTTTTCGGTTTTTAGTTTAACCGATATTGGTTTTCATGAATAGATAGATTCAAAACAAGTTTACTTAGTTTTATGTATATTAGACTTGTTCTATATACATGCATGCTTCAATTTCTTAGACAAACTTATTTTGATATGCCTATTCATGAGGTTTGGTGTTTTGTATTTTAACAAAACATTATTTTGGAATTAACGACAAAAATAATGATATGTATATGTTTCATGTATATTGGACCTATGTCCATATGCAACATGCTTTAAAGTGTTTAAGTATCATGTTTTTATATTTGGATAAGTTTTGGACAAAGTTCATTTGAAAAATCAAAGTTTGGTAAAATACAGGTTTTGGTTTTTGATAAAATTTGTAAGACACAAAAATGGTTCAAAATGTTTGATATTTGTCTTGAAATTTTTATCACATGTTTGTATATCAATGAAAAATGATAAAACTATTTTTGTGAAATTTTAGAAGATTTATGGGATTTATTAGAATATTTTTTAACAAGTTTTTCTGACCCAGATTTCTGCCTGACAGGCTCTGGCGGTCGACCGATCGGTCGACCGGGACCCAGAGTCGACCGCCGGTCGACCGGCGTGCACAAGCCTATGCACGATTGGCCAGGCACATGGGCCGGTCGACCAGGCGGTCGACCGGACCAGAGAGCTCTGCTCTCTGTTTCTACGGTCGACCGGTCGGTCGACCGCAGGTCTCCAACGGTCATATTTATGACCGTTGGTGGTCGACCGGGCGGTCGACCGCCAGCCGTCTCAGGCTGAGAATTCAGCCTAACGGCTAGTTTTGTATTGGGGCTATAAATACCCCATTGTTTTGAGTTTTTGGTTAAGATTTCAAGAGCTAAAATTTCTCTCCTTTCTTGGTGTTTAAAACAAGTTTTCAAAAGTGTTTAGAGCTTAAAAAGATCTATCTTTATATTGTTTTAGGGTTTTGGAAAAATCAAAGAAAATAGAAAATTGGGAGATTTATATTGTTCTTCATTTCTATCTTTTATAAAGAGCTTTCCCAAGTATTTTTCTTTAAGTTTTTGTTTTCCAAACTCTTGGTTTTCCACACTTGAGCTATATCTCCTATCCTATTTTATTAGGATCATTTATTTGTGGGAAAAGGAATTGGTTTGTGGTTGAGACATACCACTTGTTGTAAACCCCTTCACTTGTTGTATCCCTCTTTGGTAGAGGTTGATTTGGATTGTGGGGTGCTCCTTCTTTGGTAGAGGTTGAGATTGTGGTGTACTCCCTCTTGGTGAGGTGGAGTTGGAGTTGGTGTTTACTCCCTCTTGGTGAGGTGGAGTTGGTGTTGGTTTGGATCCCTCTTCAGTAGAGGTGGATTGTGTTTGTATTGCCTCGGTGGAGGTTGTTGTTTGAGAGAGGAGTTCGGTACTCCCGGTTGTACAAAATCCTCCTCGGTGGAGGTTCCCTCGGTGGAAGTCCTAGGTGGACGAGTTAGTGGATTGGAAATCCTTCTCGGTGAAGGCGGGGACGTAGAGCTCGGTGCTCGAACCTCGAAACACATCTTTTTGTTTGCGTTTGATCCATTGCCTCTAAACTCTCTCTCCTTTATTTGTGTTGTGCATCATTCATATCATCATATCTTATATGCTTGTGTTGTGCCTTGCATCATTCATATTGCTTATATCATCTATATATGCTTGGCTTGTGTTTGTGTGCCTCACTTGTGCCTAACCACGAGAGCTTCATATAGCACCTCAACTCTTATTCAGAGGAATCAAGAGGAGTTAGTCAAGAGCCCTTCACGGGGAATTCGGCTACACTCGTTGGTTGCACGAAGTGTTGTTGCAAATTAGTTTTAATTTCCGCATTTAGTTCATTAGATTAGCCGTACACCTATTCACCCCCCCTCTAGGTGTACTTACAATTGGTATCAGAGCCTACGCTCCTGATATTTGGTTTAATCACCTAGGAGTGGTATCTTGGTTAGCTAATCTATCATTTGCATTTGCACGTATATTTGTTTGCATACACTCATGGATTACTTGTCACCTCCCATGTTCGATGTCTCCAACATTGACATGTGAAAATTTAGAATGTCCATGTACCTAAAAACCCTAAGCTTGCATGTTTTCCTTGCCGCTACCAAGAAATACTATCTTGGTAACCGCAATCATATAGGTGCCAATACACAAGCCCTTGAGGCTATTAGAAGCACGCTTTCTAAAGAATATCTTATGCTTGTTTTTAACTTTGATTCCGCCTTTGCAATGTGGAACAAGTTGACCACCTCCAAGCTTCAATTGACAATCCAACCGGAGGATGAATCTAGTGGAGAATCCGAGTCACAATGCTTAATGGTCCAAGGGAATGACTCCTTTGAGGTATCTTCGGAATCTCAATTAGATGATAATGATGCTAGTTCTTCTTGTGATGATTATGTGGATCCTAATGCTTTAAATGAAGAACTATCCATTGTTTGTGAAAAATTGATAGAAAAATATAATCTTTTGAAAAAGAAGAGTTTTGAACTTAATAAAGAAAACAAGGATTTATGTTCAAGACTTGATTTGGTTTTGCAAGAGAAGGAAGAGATTTCAAGTGAACATGACTTACTTAAATCTCAACTAGACCTTGCCCTAAAGGAAAATGTTTTGTTGAAAAATAAAAATGATTGTGAAATAATTTTGAAGAAAAATGAAAACTTGTCTTCAAAAGTTAATTTTGTTTTAAAAGAGAATGATTCTTTGAAAATAAAGATTGCTTCTATTTCAAAGGATTTAGAAATTTGTTTAAAGAAAAATGAATCTTTGAAAAATAATATTGATTCTCATGTTTGCCATGCTAGTGTAGTTTCACCTAATTCACCTATTTCATGCCACACTTCTTTTTTAATTGAAAATGATATATCTTTGCTAAAGAAGAATATGGATTGTTTGGGCTCCACTTTGAGCCATTGTGTTTCTAGCCATACTCGTTTGGAATCTTTGTTTCGAAAGAAACAAGTTCCATCTTTGCATGCACACCCTCCACGGCATACACATGCTACTCACGGTCACCACCATCACACATTGTATGCTCATGTGTACACTTGTACACATTGTGGACGAAAGGGCCACCTTGCTAAGTTTTGCTATGATCGTATACATGATGAAAATTTAGCAACTAAATTTGTTTGGGTTAGAAGAGGTACTAACCCCCATGGACCCAGAAAGATATGGGTACCAAAGACTACCCCTATTGTTTATGATGTAGGTGTGGGCTCTCGCATGACGTGAGAGCGTTGGTGCCTTGAAGTGGATGCGTTCCGTGCTTCATGTGAATTATTTGGATGCATCACTTTCAAGGAAAGTTTTGGTGGGAGGACCACCTTGGTTTGGAGAACTAGAGAGGTGCCTTCATCGGTTTTGGTATCGATCTCTAACTCCCGTTTATCTTTGCATGCTTTCATGTTCATTGTTATAGCATGTTTTGATTATTATGCCATAATTATTAGACTCTTGACATGCATATATAGCTTTTGAGACACCCATGTTTAATATGGATCATTCTTTGTGTTCTCGCATATGTTTAGCTATTATGTATATCATAGGTCTAATAGCATGTGGATTTACATAATGATCGTTTTTATGTTTGTCATGTTGATCTATGACTTGTTTTATGCTTCATGATTTGAATATATGTTTAAATGTTAGTTTTCATTAAAACTAGGATATATACTTGTACATATAGTGGGCCACAAATAGATCATATATATGTTTGTGCTTGAACGCTTATTTGTACCCATTAGATGTGTTAGTATAGTCTAGTTTTGATGATTCATGCATTTTAACTTGTATTCCTATTTTACTCATGTTTTCATGATTATGTGTTTATGTTTAACTTCATGTATATGTCTATCTTGTTCAAACTATTGATTATACATATACATCCTTTGAGCCACGTGCCTTCATGCATATACATTTGTGGACTCGTTATGTTTTGGATATGTATGTATACTTTAGTTTGTACAAGACATACATATGCCTTGAAGATTTAATCGTTTTGATGATTTTCATGTTTTCATGTTTAAAGGAATTTTGAGTTTGAATGTCTATTTTCATGATGATATGTTTCACATAACACTTGTTCACTCACCTTATTTATGGTTTCTCATGATTTTGTTTTCATGAGTATGTATGGGCTTTATGAACTTTGAGTGTTTAGTGACCATGTGATTTACATGTTTTTCATGAAATATATTTATGTTTTATTCCTTACTTGAAGGATTTCGTACTAGTTAACAAGTTTTTCCATTTAACTAGTTCATATTCTTCGTTATGGTAGAGATTTTCAAACTTACTATATTTTTCAAATCTATTTTTGAAAACCCCTACCTTCTAAGGGCGGTTGGATGGGAGACCATGCCTTGTATGTTTTATATTGTAAATCATTTTAAACTTGAGCATGAATGGGTGGTAGGAAATATGAGATATACTCTTGATATTATTGTTGTTTCAATTGGTATCATTGGATTCTTTCAATTGGTATCAATATTAACATTTCTTGTATACTCATATATATTTTTATGTATGTATGCTTTCACTTCAAATTGTATCAATTTCGATTGGTATCTAATTTTTCATACATATATATGTTTATGCTAAAGCTTGAATTTTTAATGACCATCATGTTTTCAATTGATTAGTTTTTCAATTGATATTTTAATAACGATGCATAAGCTTATAACAAATAAAAATTTGATCATCCTTTTAGTTGGTATTTCATAAAGGGGAGAAAATTTGTATTTTTATCTTTCAATTGTATTTTGTTTACCGTTGATTTCTACTCCCACATTTTATGCTGAAAATTGATTTTATTTTGATATCATATGCTCTAAATGATAAATACTTACAATTGGTATCTTTTTGTATCAAGATGTTTATTTGAATACTTTAAATTGGTATCAAGATTTTATTTGTTTTCTCAAAATTGGTATCAATGCCTTATTTACTTTCAAGTGGTATATGTTTACTTTCATTTGGTATCTAAATGTACTACTTTGACACATTTTTAATTGGTATCAAATTTGTTTTATTGAGAAAATACAAAATGTTGTTTTAATAAGAAATATTAAAAAAAAATTTTTTTGATATGATTGCATATATGCAAGGGGAGCTTAACATCTCTTCTACATATAGATTTATGTTGAGTGTATCTTATATTGAGGAGCTTGACAACTCTTCTTTATGCGATACACGTGTGTAGGGGGAGCTTCACATCTCTTCTTATGCATTGGATATTTTGTGTTATGTGAATTAGGGCTTGTCATCCTTTCTTCATGTAATGCATATATGTAGGGAAGTTAACTTAACGTCTTCCTCTTCATGAATGTATATCGCGTATATTCTTATTATTGATTTGTTTGATGTCACCCCTTTATTGATTCTTAGTTTCAGACAAAAGGGGGGAGAACATTATTTTGTTTTTACTTTGACCCCTTGCTGATGATTGACAAAAAGGGGGAGAAGTATTTGGATTTGGTATATATATATATATATATATATATATATGCATGTTTTTGGAAAAAGGGTTTATGTTTATGCATATATGTTTTATATTGTTTTGCAAATAGGAGAAAAAGAATTTGATGTGTTTCATGCTTGTTTATGCATGTTTATCTCCATGTATTTGCATACATGTTTATGAGTCTTCATTGCATATTTATTATGTTTCTTCCTATGCATGAGTTAAGGGGGAGCTTCTTTGAAGCTTAACTTTAATCCATGCATATATACTCCATGAGTTTTGTCATCATCAAAAAGGGGAGATTGTTGGCCCAGAGGCCTTCCACTCTAGTTTTGATGATGATTAACTCATGTAGTTATATTTACTAATAATCTTGTGATGTTTAGTTTCAGATCATTAACCAAGATATTAGTTGGTGATTGCTTCAACAAAGGAGTTTTGAAGCCTTTCACATGGTGTTTCCAGAGCCCGAGCATCAAGATCATATATAGCACTCGTTGGAGTCAAGCTCGGAGTTTTGGAGTTTTGGTTCGAGTCGACCTGAAGATGGAGATCGTCAAGAAGACTTAGGTATCCTAGTTTAGTTTGTATTTTAGATCCATGTGTAAAGATTAGATAGTGTGATATGTTCAAGTTCACAACACACACACGTTTCATGTTTTGGATTCGGTTTTTCGGGTTTGGTTAAACCGATATTGGTTTTCATGAATAGATAGATTCAAAACCTATATTGGTTTTCATGAATAGATAGATTCAAAACAAGTTTACTTGGTTTTATTTGTTTTCATGAATAGATAGATTCAAAACCTATATTGGTTTTCATGAATAGATAGATTCAAAACCTATATTGGTTTTCATGAATAGATAGATTCAAAACAAGTTTACTTGGTTTTATTTGTTTTCATGAATAGATAGATTCAAAACCTATATTGGTTTTCATGAATAGATAGATTAACCGATATTGGTTTTCATGAATAGATAGATTCAAAACCTATATTGGTTTTCATGAATAGATAGATTCAAAACAAGTTTACTTGGTTTTATTGTTTTCATGAATAGATAGATTCAAAACCTATATTGGTTTTCATGAATAGATAGATTCAAAACAAGTTTACTTGGTTTTATGTGGTTTTCATGAATAGATAGATTCAAAACCTATATTGGTTTTCATGAATAGATAGATTCAAAACAAGTTTACTTGGTTTTATTTGTTTTCATGAATAGATAGATTCAAAACTATATTTGGTTTTCATGAATAGATAGATTCAAAACCTATATTGGTTTTCATGAATAGATAGATTCAAAACAAGTTTACTTGGTTTTATTTGTTTTCATGAATAGATAGATTCAAAACCTATATTGGTTTTCATGAATAGATAGATTCAAACAAGTTTACTTGGTTTTATGTGGTTTTCATGAATAGATAGATTCAAAACCTATATTGGTTTTCATGAATAGATAGATTCAAAACAAGTTTACTTGGTTTTATTTGTTTTCATGAATAGATAGATTCAAAACCTATATTGGTTTTCATGAATAGATAGATTCAAAACAAGTTATATTGGTTTTCATGAATAGATAGATTCAAAACCTATATTGGTTTTCATGAATAGATAGATTCAAAACAAGTTTACTTGGTTTTATTTGTTTTCATGAATAGATAGATTCAAAACCTATATTGGTTTTCATGAATAGATAGATTCAAAACAAGTTTACTTGGTTTTATGTGGTTTTCATGAATAGATAGATTCAAAACCTATATTGGTTTTCATGAATAGATAGATTCAAAACAAGTTTACTTGGTTTTATTTGTTTTCATGAATAGATAGATTCAAAACCTATATTGGTTTTCATGAATAGATAGATTCAAAACAAGTTTACTTGGTTTTATGTATATTAGACTTGTTCTATATACATGCATTCTTCAACTTCTTAGACAAACTTATTTTGATATGCCTATTCATGAGGTTTGGTGTTTTGTATTTTTAACAAAACATTATTTTGGAATTAACGACAAAAACAATGATATGTATATGTTTCATGTATATTGGACCTATGTCCATATGCAACATGCTTTAAAGTGTTTAAGTATCATGTTTTTGTATTTGGATAAGTTTTGAACAAAGTTCATTTGAAAAATCAAAGTTTGGTAAAATACAGGTTTTGGTTTTTGATAAAATTTGTAAGACACAAAATGATTCAAAATGTTTGATATTTGTCTTGAAATTTTTATCACATGTTTGTATATCAATGAAAAATGATAAAACTATTTTTGTGAAATTTTAGAAGATTTATGGGATTTATTAGAATATTTTTTAACAAGTTTTTCTGACCCAGATTTCTGCCTGACAGGCTCTGGCGGTCGACCGACCGGTCGACCGGGACCCAGAGTCGGTCGACCGGGCGGTCGATCGACGTGCACAAGCGTGTGCACGATTGGCCAGGCACATGGGCCAGTCGACCGGTCCAGAGAGCTCTGCTCTCTGTTTTTCTACGGTCGACCGGTCGGTCGACCGCAGGTCTCCAACGGTCATATTTATGACCGTTGGCGGTCGACCGCCAGCCGTCTCAGGCTGAGAATTCAGCCTAACGGCTAGTTTTGTATTGGGGCTATAAATACCCCATTGTTTTGAGTTTTTGGTTAAGATTTCAAGAGCTAAAATTTCTCTCCTTTCTTGGTGTTTAAAACAAGTTTTCCAAAGTGTTTAGAGCTTAAAAAGATCTATCTTTATATTGTTTTAGGGTTTTGGAAAAATCAAAGAAAATAGAAAATTGGGAGATTTATATTGTTCTTCATTTCTATCTTCTACAAAGAGTTTTCCCAAGTATTTTTCTTTGAGTTTTTGTTTTCTAAACTCTTGGTTTTCCACACTTGAGCTATATCTCCTATCCTATTCTATTAGGATCATTTATTTGTGGAAAAGGAATTGGTTTGTGGTTGAGACATACCACTTGTTGTAAACCCCTTCACTTGTTGTATCCCTCTTTGGTAGAGGTTGATTTGGATTGTGGGGTGCTCCCTCTTTGGTAGAGGTTGAGATTGTGGTGTACTCCCTCTTGGTAAGGTGGAGTTGGAGTTGGTGTTTACTCCCTCTTGGTGAGGTGGAGTTGGTGTTGGTTTGGATCCCTCTTCGGTAGAGGTGGATTGTGTTTGTATTGCCTCGGTGGAGGTTGTTGTTTGAGAGAGGAGTTCGGTACTCCCGGTTGTACAAAATCCTCCTCGGTGGAGGTTCCCTCGGTGGGAGTCCTAGGTGGACGAGTTAGTGGATTGGAAATCCTTCTCGGTGAAGGCGGGGACGTAGAGCTCGGTGCTCGAACCTCGAAACACATCTTGTTGTTTGCGTTTGATCCATTGCCTCTAAACTCTCTCTCCTTTATTTGTGTTGTGCATCATTCATATCATCATATCTTATATGCTTGTGTTGTGCCTTGCATCATTCATATTGCTTATATCATCTATATATGCTTGGCTTGTGTTTGTGTGCCTCACTTGTGCCTAACCACGAGAGCTTCATATAGCACCTCAACTCTTATTTAGAGGAATCAAGAGGAGTTACTCAAGAGCCCTTCACGGGGAATTCGGTTACACTCGTTGGTTGCACGAAGTGTTGTTGCAATTAGTTTTAATTTCCGCATTTAGTTCATTAGATTAGCCGTACACCTATTCACCCCCCTCTAGGTGTACTTACATGTCTAGTAGAAGCCTGAATTTGGAACATTGTTTCATACCGACGCTTCTCATGTAATGATACGGTCTGATTATATAAGTGATAACTACTCACTCTCTGTACTAATTCTCCGTGATGCGTATTTACATACAAGAATAGAATGCAAGGCCGAAAAACTATCCAATATCAGACAATGTGATGTACCAGAGTCAAAGAATGCCAGAGCAGAATGAGAATGAACCACATCTGTCTTACTGCTACCCTACCAGTCTATCCATATCTTAAGTCAGTATAAAGACGACGAGAACTGAAAATGGAAAGGATGGAAGAGATTCAAGAATCAAGGGAAGGACGATTAAGAGGGAATAGATAAGTTTGTACTTATAGCTAGATTGTCTAATCATGACATGCGTTCCAGATGCAAATTTCTTTACCATTAATTTGCCGACTGATTGTACTGAAGATGTGAGAGCATAGGCTCTGATATCACCCTGTAACATCCCGATCTCAGGGTATAGAGACGTTATTGCGATGTATATATGCAGAACAGAAATAACCTCACATATATACGCTAAGCATCAATACAGGTATAAATCAGAGCATGAAAGCACAGTGGTAATATACATTGCTGCAATAATAACACAAGTACACAATTATCACAAAGCATGATACATATCTCAAGAATATAAAATCACCAAGAAGCGCAAAAGCAGGATGTACAATATGGAATACGGGAAAGTACTCACGAGTAGGAAGATGAGAATCTCGCGAGCCGAGCAAGAGGAGGCTGGAAGAAAGAGGATCCGGACAGGCAATCGCTAATCCACGCTTCAATCAGCTACAACAAGGCCACCACGGTCTAGACTTTAGGATCTGGACAGAGGATCCAGGTTATTAGAAAGTAACCCAGCGAGTACGTAAGATAAGGCCAGTTGGCGTGCTCAAGCAGTCACACGTGTATATGATCAAGTGATGTGGTTCAGGCATATGGGTATAGGCAATGACCAGTAACATAAATGAAAATCAAAGGAATGATGGTAAATCCAAAATCAAGAAAATACATATATATCAATAAATCTGAATCGAAAAATATGCATAGAAAACGGTGTCGAGAGCATAGGTACACATAACATATAATGCCGAGTCAGTAAACAAGAGATTATGAAATCCTGTAATAATCTAGAATCCTATATAGTAAAACAGAATGTCCAGCTCAAGTCATACAACATGAATTGTTAAATCATAATAACATGGCAATTCACATGCATGGGTAAATTAGTATGTTGCATTTAAGTTATCCAATAATAATCATTAGTACCGTCTGATATTTTAATCATCCCCATGCCAGTGTCACCCATCACTGACAGTCCATACTAGAGTTTTAGCTCTAGTAAAACTCACTCGAATCTGGATATGGGTGTACCAGTATCCGAACGAGGGAGAGACCAAATATCACACGTTCCTAAAATTATTATGTTTTGGTTGTTACATTCTTATGTTATTCATCTGATTCATATGTTTAAGTATGTGTTACCGGTACACATACATCCCCTTATAAATAAGACGAGTTATTACTTGGAAACTGATAAATCTGATGGCTCATATTTATAGTAGGTCCCGTCTCTGCCTGGACTACGGCTCAAGGGTTCAGGCTACTGCTTCCGGGGACTTATCATTACGCACCCCACATGATACTTTAGAAATCAGGCTACTGCTTTTGGGGACTTATCATTACGCAGCCCACACGACACTTCAGTGATATCCACCATTATGAATATGATAACATACCGGTATCCATTAGTTTTCCCTACCCCAATGTAAGTTGAGCATTTTATTATATATATTCCAGTGATAATATCCACAGTGAATACACAGTAATCTAACATCCATGATTAGGAGATCAATAGGAGTATGGTATCAGGAGTCTCCCTGTTCTAGGGTTCAGGAATACAGGAGTTCAGGAGCTCAGGAGTTTAGGAGCATAGGATTTCAGGAGTACCAGATATTTGGTAACAGTATAATAATCATGCCAAATCCTCGTAAAGTGATAATCATGAATATGCAATGTAATACAGGTATCAGGTATAATAGTATCCAGTCAGGTATCACAACATCAGGACAAGTATATCAGTACCAAGTGATAGCATATCAATCGTCAGGTGTCAGATATCAGGTGTCAGGTGTCAGGTGTTAAGTGATAACATGTCAAGTACCGGTGTCAGATATCAAGTGTCAAGGATCAGGTGTCAAGTATAAACATATCAGTGTCAGGTAATTAACATATCGGTATCAGGTGAGTTGAATACAGAGTTACAACATCATATGTCAGGTAATCATCCGGTCATATAACATGATGCAGGAGAACAGTATAGTTGAATATTTCAAACTCTTCACAACCATATTTATAACAATAATAGATTAATTTATTAATTAGCTATGTGAAGCCGAGCGAAGCAGGAGCGTATCTAGGCATATCCAATGTAAGTATAATACCAGCTCAATGATTTATAAATAACGACCAATAGGTATCATATAACATGTTAATATTAAAAAATCACTCAAATATCATATATCATCTCGCATAACGATGCATTATGTATTAAAAGCCAGAATAGCATTCCCAGAAAAGTTACTCGCCTAAATCACCGAAAAAAGGTATAAAATCCCAGAATACCAGAAATACGTGCGTGCTACCAATCCATATTAAAATATATAAATATAATTTTTAGAGAGAGAATTATAGAGAAGAGAGGGAGGAGAGAGAAAGAATAAAAGAGAGAGATGTTGGAGAGAGAGTTAAAGAGAAAGAGATAGAGAGTGAGAGTTGTAGAAGAGAGAGGGGAGTTGTGCTGGAAAAGTAAGGGGTAAATAGGGGATAAATGAAAGGGTAAATAGGGAAAATAAGAAAGTGGGGTAAAAGAGGAAAGAAGGAAAAGAAGGAAAGAAAGAAAGAAGTGAAAAGAGCAGAGGAGGGGATGGCCAACGGCTCTAGCCGCCGCCGCCGGCCAGGGGGCGGCGCCTCCACCAGAGGGGGGCGGCGCGGCCTGGGCCGGGGGAGGAAGGGGGTGGGGATGGATTTGTTGTTGTTGTCGTTTGTTATTTTGTTATTGATGTTGATGGTGAAGGTGGGGGTGGTTGCGGGTGGTGGTGTTGGTTGAAGATGGTGGTGTTAGGGAGTTGGATAAGGAGGAGGAGATGGAGGTTGGGGGGTTGAAAGTGGAGAAGGAGGTGGATTGATGGTGAATTGAAGAAGAAGAAGAAGAAGGAAATGGTGATAATGGGTTTTGGTGAAAATTAGAGAAGAGGAGATATTAACTGAAGAGGAGAAAAGGGAGAAGAAGAGAGGGGGACTTGGGGGAAAGGTGGTCGCCCCTAGGTAGTGGTGGTGGCGGCCATGGTGGAAGAAAGGGAAGGAGGTGATGGTGGTGAATGGGGGTGAAGATGGTAATGTTGAAGTTGGTGTAGTAGTTGTTGTTGTCGGAGATGGAGTTGGAGAGGGAGGTGGATGTGGTGGCTTGGTGGTGGCCAGAGGAGTTGGTCGGAGGGGCACACTGGCGGTGGTGGTGCCAGAGGTGGCCGGCAGTGGAACCAAGGGAGGGAGAGAGAGGAGATGAGATTGTGAGAGATGGTGAGAGTGAAAGATAGGGAAAAAGAAAGATTGTTTACTTAAAAGAAAGGAGGGAAAAAATGATAAGATGGGGGAAGGGAGTGGCAGGTGATGGGAGAGGTGATGGGTGTGGTAGCCCATATGGGAGAAGGGAAAAGAAAAGAAAAGAAAGAGAAAAAAGAATGAGAAGAGAAATAATATTATTTAAATAGGATAAAAATTGACTGCTTCAGAAATGTTCCCAAAATTCTCAAAAATAAAAAATATTATTTTAAGATAAATGGTGAAATAAATTTAAGAAATTTAATTTAATTTTCAAATTAAAAATCTTAGAATCTTTTGGCGATACTGGTCGACACCAAAATCAGTCAAATTTTGATAAATTCAGAAAATCTCAAAATGAATTTAGATAGAAAATGAGATTTTAAGAAGTAATGTTAAAGCTGTTTCTAAAATTTCAACTCCGTTTGAAAACTAAAAATCCGGGAATCGGTCAGTGATACCGATCAACACCGGTTTTGAAGATTTTGCAAATTAATTCTGAAAAATTCAAGAAAATCATGAGAAATCTAGAATATTAGAAAATAATAGTTAAAATTGAAGCTGGTCAAATCTGACTACCGAAAAGGTCAAATCGAGCAATACATTAGGAACATGTCCCTTATTCAGATTAGGGCCGACTCTGAGTCCACGAATCTAGATCCAATACAAACAATTGAACAAAATAATCATAAAACAAAAACAAATACAAAATTAAATCAAAAAATATGATCAAAAAATCAGAATACGTATCTAAGTATGTATTCTGAAAATGGGGTGTTACAGTTTCTCCCCCTTCTTATGGACGTACACACGATTTGTTTGATTGATGGAACCACATCAAATTATGTGTTGGCTTTCTTTACTTCAGAATAATTCTTCTCTCTTCGTCGCGTTGCATGACGGTCCAGCTTTCCATTGTACTGTCGCAACTATTGGTATCAAAGCATTTCAGTTAGATGCTATAATTGGTATCTAAGCTGCATCAATATGAAGATATCTACAATTAAGTTCAATATTTAGAAGTTTAATTGTGTCATCAATTTCAGCAGGTGGCAGATTAGAATGAACGCTATCTTGACCCAGAGTGGATTGAATAAAACACTACCCGGGAAGGAGAAGAAGCCTGCAGATATGAATGATAAAACTTGGCAGAAGTTAGATGAGAAAGCCCTGACGGCTATTCAACTTTGTTTGGCAGACGAAGTGTTGGATGAGTTTTTCAGAGAAAACAGCATACTCGCTGTGGGAGCAACTTCAATATCATTATCTGAAGAAGTCGTTAGCGAATCGATTGATTTTTGAAGCAACGTCTCTTTCTTCTCCGCATGCATGAGCTACACCTATCAAATCTCACATTGCAGAGTTTACCTCTATTATCAATGAGTTAGATAAGATAGAAGTTAATATAGAAGATGATGATCAAGCACTTCTATTACTGTGTTCTTTACCTTCTTCAGATAAGAGCTATAAGGAAGCTATCTTTATGGTGACAAATCAACTATCAAGGTCAATGAGGTCAAGGAGTATTTGCTCTACAAGGACAAAATTGACAAGAAGTTGAAAAGTGAGTCTCATCACGATAATTTCTGGCAAGCACACTTTACTAAAAGAAGAGTAATAATGGAGCTTCTATGGGTAACCCAAAACGTAAAAATTTAGTGTAAAACTAGTGTCGTAATAAGGGGCACATTAGAGCTGATTGTTAGAGTCGCAAGAAGAAACAATAAGATGCTAATGTCAGTGAAGTAGCTGAAGGGGATGAAAACAAGTGTGACGTTCTATCTGTTATAGATAGTTCGGTCGGTAACAAAAATAGATAGATTATTGACTCTAAATGTTCACAGCATATCAGTTCCAATAGAAAGATGTTCTCCTCATACACTTTGGTTCAAGGAGGAGAGGTCTTCATGAAAAATTCTGCTATGAGCAAGGTGATTGGCGAAGGAACAATCCAATTTTGTTCTCATGATAGATGCATCACTACACTATAAGGCATTCATCATGTTCTCTAATCAAGATACAATCTTATCTCTCTTGTACCCTACATAGAAAAGGGTTCACTTTCAGTTTGAAGGTGATCTTATGAAAGTTTTGAAAGATGCCCAAGTAAAGTTTCTGGCCAGGCATGTCGGCAATGTGCACATGTTGTGAAATTCAGAGGTTACAGTTGGTGGATTGTAGTTATCCTCGGCTTCAAGATCAAAGGTTATGGAACAATAGGAGACTATGATGGTTTCGAGCTCGGATGTTCGGTTTTACCCTGAAGAATATTGGGACTAGGCGGTGCCGGTGCATGACAAGGAAGTCCAGATCATTACCCCTGTGTTGGAGCAAATTCTTAGAAATCAGGTATGGATCAAGGAGATCGTTGGGTTATCAAGTTCAAGTCGTGCCTGAACCTGTTCGATCCATTCAAGTTGTGAATCCCATGAGAGGGTTATAGAAAAAAGGGAGTGAGATGGAAATGAAGTCAAGAGTTGTTCAATTGTGCATTGACGTGAGGACATAGAGCATGGTGACTATTCTCGGACTTGGTCATATTCAAGTCAAGAGAGAGATTGTTAAGATTGTGACTGAAATACGTCATGAAGGTAGACGAAGCTTCAGAGATCAAGGACGGACAGTTTTGCATAGTTGGTGCATAGTCTAGTCGACTAATGGCCAATGATAGTCGACTATTGAAGAATTAGTCGACTAATGGCATCTCAGGAGTCGACTAATGGTGCAAACAAAAGTGGGGATATCTCAATAGTTGACTGTATAGTCAACTAATGAGCATGATTAGTCGACTAATAATTTGAATTAGTTGACTAATAGGCGTTGCTGGCGATTTTCTTTTGCGATTCTGATTGCAGTTTGAGTTGAACTTGAGTTTCCTCCTTTTCTGAGGTGGTATGTTGCATAATTATTACTGCACATTTATTCTGTAATAATCCCTACAACTCACTTGTCTTAATGTCAAAATTCATGCAGGATGTGATGGAGAGAAGATAACCACAAATCCTATCCAATTAAATCCAAAAGTTCAGATCAATGAGATTAAATCAAATCCAGAGGTTCTAGAAATAATCTTATCTGCAGACCGGGTATTTTAGATGAGAAAATATCATCAAAATTCAAAGTAAAAATGGATTAGAAGAAGACCCTATCAGTTTCGCTGAGGATAAAAGAATATATCATAAAATCCAAAGCAGAATGTGAGATTCTAAGAGGACAAGAGGATAAAAGACGATCAATGGACTACACGCTCCCAAATCCTGGCCCAAAGGTCAGGATCTTGCCATGAAAATGCGGCAAAAGCAACATTTTCACAGCTAATTATTCAAATCTGGTTTTTGTGTTTGCTCCCCTATCTCCGTACTCTTACCCCTATCCTATTTCTCCTATAAATACCTTCATACTCAGAGGCAGAGGGACGAACTCCAGCAGAGAGTTTTAGTTTAGTTTAGGTTTTTCTTTTCTTTTTCAATATAATTTTTATTTTCTTTTAAGTTAGAGAGAGTTACTGAGAGAAGAAGAAGAAGAAGAATTGTAATTAGAGTGACATTGATGTAATCCTTGTTTAGAGAGTTGTATTGAAGTGACAGCGAATGTGATTCTCAGCCTTTTCTTCAATGTACTTGATTCAGTCAATTGCTGCTTTTTATTATCTCATTTTGCTTTACATTATTTTGTATCAAATCATGGTACGTTTAATCTACAAGAGAGGTAAGTCTTCTTCCATTATCTCTTTTTTATTTTTCTTTCTTAGATTAATATAACAATTTTCAAAGCTAACACTTTCTCTTTTTATTTTTTTCTTTAAACTCATTTTCCTTTTCTTTTTAACAACAAACTCTTCTTCTTCTTTGGATTCCTTTTAACTTAGATTAGTTTTAACTATTTTTATTTTCTTTTAAAACTGAGGAGAACTTTTAAACTTATTTTTGTAAATTAAAAGAAAGAACTTATATAATTGTTTCCACCGCAGTCCCTCCCTGTGGATCACGAGCCGTTAGCCTTAGGCTACACAGTAGTATTGAGGACCTAATACTGCTCTTAAATTCTGTATTTTCTGTGTGCAAGTTTGGCTCGATCAAATTTTGGTGTCGTTACCGAGGAGGGAGGGTAAGTTTTCTTTCTTTTTGATTTACTCTAAACGAATTAAACTTTTTCTTCTTTCTACTCTGTTTTGATGTGCAGGGGCTAATTTCAAGAAAACGAAGAAAACAGAACACATATAAGTGGCTCTGGACTCTGCTGTAAAAAGCAGAGCCCAGAAGCCCTCAATTCTGCCGCGCAAATGCGGCAAAAGCCGCGTTTCCGCGGCAGTTTGAGTTGACCACTCACTCCGTCTTCTAGCAGAGTGATTGAAATTTAGTCTCTAGCTTCTGCATAACTTAGTTTTCTAGTTTAACATACTTTGTACACTGTTCTAACCTCAACAATAACTTGGTGATTGTTAAATATTAAAAATAATTTAGATTTTGCATTCTAAGGCATTTGTCTAATTTACTTTTAAATCACTGTTGAAGAGTGCTGGAGAAAAAAATATGTCTACATAACATATAACTTCGGAAAGACACTTGTATGTTATATTGCTTGGGTGTTATTTTTGCTATATACTTGCACACGAGCATTACGATGATTTAAAGGCATATCCTTAAACAAAATAAGGTGGGGAAGTCATTACCATCCCTTAGTTCAAAAAATTATCTCCTCACTCACTAACCCAGCCTAACTTAAATTGAGTAAACGTTGGCCCTAGGGACTTCTCAGACTCAAATAGGGATTGACCTAAGGGGCAAAGTTGTTAGAAATTGACTCTTGCCAAATCGTTATCAAAGGTTGGGATTGAGGGGCAAAACTCTGAAGGCTGGTAGTTTGGCATAATTAAGCTCGTTATTTAGGCACAGATACCTCCCACTGATCTTACCCCTACCTGGCCGATTAACTTGTGGTCAGGTTCGGCAATATACCTCCTGTGAATCATCAACAGTTAGGAGTCGTCTAGGTTTAAGGTCTACCCTAACTTATATTAGATTTTTCTTTCTTTTTGTTTGTTTTTATTTTTTATATCTTTATGATATGGATTACAATTATAATTTTTTCAATACATGTAGTGATCCATACTTCTTCCCAACGTCTTTCAATTCGGATATTACCAACCCGGCACTACATAACTTTAACCAACCAAGTATGCCAGATTGGTCTTATCCGAATCAATATATGCCCCAATTCTAGTATTATGAACAAGATTGGGATAATCATCACCACTATTCACCGAGTAAATGGGAATACAACTCAGTCTTACTATCAACAACCTTACCAACAAACAACTTCATGTACTCCATACCAAGACCAACCTATAGAAAAAAAACTTCTTTAGAAAAGAGTTTCGAAGCCTTCCTTGAGTCCACACGACAAGTGCAAATTCAATTGGACTCAATTCTCCCTAACAATTCCCAAATCTAAGATCCCTACTCCAATTATCAAGTCCCACCACAATAAGAAGAACTTGTTGACTTCGAAGAGAGTATGAAATCTATGATTCAAAGCGAAGAATCCTTTACCCAGTCCATCTATATGACAGAAAAAAGACTTAGTCGATTGAAAAACATGCATAGGAATAAGAAAACTCTCCCTATCCAATCCTTGACTATTCCTGATACTTCTAGCCATATTGATAAAAATCAAGAATCATGGTATCTTGAAGACTATGACCAAGATTCAATTTTACCACAAAATTTTGAACTTGACCAATACCAAACCATTTACAAATTGGCAAGTTTTCATCTCAATGAGACTGAACTTGAAGATGAATGTGATACCAATTCCTAATATTGTGATTCAGTTCTACTTTTGAATATATACTGACTCTGGTATTCTTACCCAATTTGAACCCAATTCCGAAGCCAACACTGATTCCTATCCCTATAGAACTTGAAAATGAACCACCTATTTTGGATAGTCACATTCCATTATTGGGAAATGAGTGTGAACTTTAATTCTATGATTTGGACCAAACTCATGAACCAACTGTGACTCTCGAACCTAAACTTGATTTGAGTTTTATTCCCCAATAGTATCGGTTCCTATTCCTTCCATTGTTGAGCCCAAATCATCCATTCCACAAAATCACATTCCATTGTTGGACCAAAGTTTAGATCAATATGACTCAGTGATGATATCCCAAGATTAGTCATATAACCGAAAAAATTTTCATGCTAGGATCTTGCATGACCCTATTTGTATTGGGGAGTATAAAAACGTTAATAGGAAATAGATCATGAAAAGTGGGTTTCATGAAAGTCCACAGTATGTAGATTGAGTAGAAACGCTTGGCCCAATGAGACCACCATCGGAACCACTATCTTGAGGTGAGAATTTTCCTTCCCTTTCATCTTTTTTATGTATTATTGCATTTCATTCATACATTGAGGACAATGCATGAGTTAGGTATGGGGGAGGGTTTACTAACATACTAACTTAGGTTTACTAATATATATATATATATATATATATATATATATATATATATATATATATATATATATATATATATAAATAAAATTCTTTCTTTAAAATTTTTTGGAAAAAAATAATACTTTGACTTATTTTTGCAAGAATTAAGTTAATTTTAAGAAATAAGAGGATCATAATTAGAATTTCTTATACTTGGTCAAAATAAAATTATTTGTTTGATTTTGAGGTTAGGAAGAAAGATTGAAAAAGTAATTTAGTCTTAATTTTTACCTTGATGAAATATGCATTCTTACATACTTACACACTTAGGATTCTAAAGCAAAGATTCTTATGCCTTTTATATATATATATATATATATATATATATATATATATATATATATATATATATATATATATATATATATATATATATATATATATATATATATATATATATAATGTACTATATAAAAAATCCTCTAATTAAACTCGGTATTTGTGCCTCATAAAGTATAAGTATTCACACCTAATAGTGATTCATATAAATTAAATTCTTAGTTTTGTGGCCTTGTTTGCTCGAGTCCTGAGTCCTTAGGGTGTTTTCTCACCCAGTGCCCTAAAATCGTCTGATTTGAGCGTCACCGACTAAGGCTCGTTACATGGGCGAACTAGAAAGCCTAATAGAGCTAAGAGATAGAACCATAAATGTAAAAAAAAAAATAAGGCATAAGAGTTAGAGTTGAAAAATCCCGAGTCAAATTTTCACTGTCATAAGGTGCATATGACATTGGGTAAAATAATAGACTAGATGAGAAATACAATTTTAATCCTTATCTTGATTGCAAATAATTTTTTGAATAAAGACTAAGTTTAGGAATGGCTAAGTTTTGATAATCCTATGACTTATAAATTACTTGAATTTTTACATTAATAGTTCAAATATTTTTCCTTTAAATGCGTTTTTAAAAATACTAACACTTTGTTTTTTCTTTATGGATTTTGAAGGCGCAATCTGCTGAAAACTCTCACGAGATAAAACTCGTCCTCTAGGGGAAACCTAGAGGTTTAACAGCTTGTTGTATGTGCTAAGTGCAACCGTGATTCTTACGAAAGTGAGTTAGGTTAAGGTCAGTTTAGTTTTTCTTTTCTCTTTGTTTTGCTCGAGGACGAGCAAAAGATAGGTGTGGGGTTGTGTTTGGATACATATATTGCATAATTATTACTGTATTCCTACATTTATTCTATATGAATCTCTATAACTTACTTGTCTTTATGTCTAAGTTCATGCAAGATATGATAAAGAGAAGATAAGCACAACTCCTATCCAATTAAATCTAAAAGTTTAAATCAATGGGAATTGATTCAAATCTAGAGGTTCCAGAAATAATCTTATCTGAAGATCGGGTATATCAAATGAGATATATCATCAAAATTCAAAAGAAAAACAAATTATAAGAAAACCCTATCGGTTTCGCTGAGGATAAAAGGATATATCGTCAAATTCAGAGCAGAATTTGAGATTCTAAGAGGATAAAAGGATAGAAGACGATCAGTGGACTACATGCTCCAAGATCAGGGCCAGGATCTTGCTGCGGAAATGCGGTAAAAGTCGTGTTTTCGTGGCTATCTGTTCAAATTTGGGGGAACATTTGCTCCCCCTATCTCCGTACTCTTACCCCTATCCTATTTCTCCTATAAATACTTGCATACTCAGAGGCAGGGGAACGAATTGCTGCAGTGAGTTTTAGTTTAGCTTAGGTTTTTCTTTTCTTTTTCAATGTAATTTTTATTTATTTTAAGTTAGAGAGAGTTACATAAGAGAAGAGGAAGAAGAATTGTAATTAGAGTGACATTGATGTAATCCTTGTTCAGAGAGTTGTATTGAAGTAACAACCAATGTGAATCTCAGCCTTTTCTGTTGGCCCATAAGGTTACACTCTCCAAATGTTTAGAGTTTTGATGATAACAAACAAATAGGAGCTATATGGTACTAATTAGTTTGTTAAGATAAGTTTCAGGTTTGTACCATATTTGGAGACCATTGCTTAGCTATTGCAAGAAATTCTAGGTTCATGAAGCAAAGAAGGCATATTGCACATCAAGGAAGGAACATAGAAGAGAAGGCACTAGCAAGGCTTAGCATGGATCAAGACTTCAAGATTGCTTTAGAAGTCTTTAATAGATTTGTTTTTAGTTTTAGTTTTGTTAAAGAATAGTGAATAGGTTTGAAGCTCTAACACACACGTTTTTGCGCACATCCTATTTCTAAGTTTATTTCATATAAATTATACAAAAATATTTTGATACAAAATCCTCTGCTTATAAATCCATGTTTATGTTTTATACTTATTCCTATTTAAAACCTCTTTTGATAAAAATGTTTATCTCCTCTAAAATCTGTTTGAAAATTGATTTTTGGCCTGAGCCGGTCGACCACCCGAGTCGACCGTGGCTATGACAGGCTTTGCCGGTCACCCGGGCGGTCGACCGTGGTTCTGGCAGATGCACGTATCAGTGTGCATGTTTCACGGTCGACCGTGACGGTCGACCGAGACGAGCCTGACTATAAGTCTTTACTCTCTGTTTGTTGGGTCGACAGGGCCGGTCGACCGTAGCCTGCAACGGCTATTTTCTTTGTACTAGCGGTCGACCGGGCCGGTCGACCGGACTAGCCGTTTGAACAGTAACGGCTAGTTTTCTGAGCAGATTTATTTTTGTCCTTTTCTCACTTAAGTGTGTTTAAGTGACTTTGTTTGGTTTTAATACTTCCTGATTAGCCTTAAATATGTTTTATCTTCTAACCCTAGCCCTCTCCTATAAATAGGGGTGTTTGGGGAGAGATTGGATCACCTAATTATTACAAGAAAAATTCAAAAGTTTAAGGCATTCAAAAGAGCTTGGTTCTTGGTTTTTGTGCTGAAATTCTCTCTCAATTTCTGAAGTGTTTTCAAGAATTCTCTGATTTCATTTTCTTTTCTCTTTGCACACAAGAGCTTCATTCCTACTCATTGTTCTCTAAGGACCTTTGTAAGGGAAGAGAATTTTGAAAGAGAAAGTTTGTGGTCTTTTGACTACCAAGAGAGAACTTGTACTTGAGATTGTGGAGTTGGGTACTCCGGTGTATTTGTGACATCTTTGTGATAGTGGAAGTGGTTGGAATCCTTCTGGGGAAGGCGGGAAAGTAGAGCTGGGTGCTCGAACCTCGATAACAAATCTTAGTGTTTGCGTTTGGTTTACTTTTCTTTGTTCTTGCTCTACTTTCATTGCTATTACTACTTGCTTTGATTGTCATTGCTATATTCACTTGTTGTCATTCATCTTGTCAATCTTTGTCCCATACAACAAGGTTGCATTGCGCACCTCCAACTCATTTTACGAGGAATCAGGAGGAAGGAGTTCAGAACCCTTCACGGGGCATTCGGCTCTTAGTCTTGTTTGGGCGATTGTTGCATCATATTTTTAATTGTGTATTGATTAGCATTATCACCTATTTACCCCCCCCTCTAGGTGATTTTCAATTGGTATCAGAGCTTGGACTCTAGGTTTGGCTTAACATCCATAGAGAGATCCTTAAAATTTGCTAATCAATATTTTCATTCATTCATTCATCACTAGTAAACATGGCCGATAATATCAAAACCCCTCCTAAATTTGATGGACTTAATTTCCCTATTTGGAAGGTTAGGATGACTATATTCTTGCAATCTTTAGGTAGCTTAGTGGCTAAATCCTTGACCAAACCCTATGTAGCACCCGATAGTGATGAGAGCACATGGACCGACTTTACATTTAGAGAATATGAGGCTAACTCCAAAGCCCAAAACTCCCTATTAACCGCCTTGAATGAGGATGACCTCACACGGGTAATTCATTGCCAATCCGCTTATGAGATTTGGCAACATCTATTGGTCACACACGAAGGGACTTCACAAGTCAAGAGAGCTAAAATAGATCTCTTGAGGTCTTAATATGAATCTTTTAAAATGCTTGATGATGAATCTATTGATTGCATGATTACTAGATTTACTAAAATCACCAATGCTCTTTCTTCCTTAGGTGATGATATCTCCAATGATCAAAAGGTGCGGAAAGTGATTCGGGCTCTTCCTACATCTTGGGAGATCAAGGCCACCACCTTGAAAGAATTGAACGACAAGGATGAGATGGACCTCATTAGTCTCATTGGGAACTTAAAAACCCATGAGATGGAAAAGAAAGCAAGAGAAGAGGCCGCTCCACCAAAGAAGAAGTCCATGGCCTTCAAATCTTCATCCACTCTTGAGGACGATGAAGAAGATGAGGAAGAAGATGAGGAGCTATCACTACTTGTTCGCAATGTGAAGAGAATGTACCGGAGGAACAAGCAAAATTCCGAAGGAAATTCGAAGGCAAAGAGGAGAGAAGAATTATATGCTACAATTGCCGAAAGCCCGGACACATCATGGCGGATTGCCCGGAGTTCAAGAAGAAGATGACCTCCTCCTTCAAGCCAAGAAATCGGAAGAAAAGAAAGCGTACAAGGCAACTTGGGATTCAGAAAGCGAGTCCGAGGAAGAGGCGGATATAGCGAATATGTGTTTCATGGCAAACACACCAAAGGTAACCCCTCAACCTCTGATGATGAAGAAGATGAATTAAGTAAGGAACTTCTTGTTCATGCTTTTGTTGAACTTTCCAAAACTTATGATAATAAGAAGATTGAATGTTTTAAATTGCAAAAAGAAGTTGCTTTTCTCAAAAATCAACTTGCTATGGTTTCTAAAGAAAAGGATGATATTTCTTCTAATCTTATTTCCATTCAAAATGAGTTTAATGCCTACAAGGTTTCTTGTAAGGGAAAATCTCCTATTGTTGATGAAAAAGAAATTTCTTTTTTAAAATCTAAAATGGTTGATTTTGAAAAAGTTTTGAAAGATTGTGCTTTTGACACTAAGAAACTTGAAGAAATGTTTTCTAAAAAGCACACCTCTCATGTTAAAGTTTCACATGCTAAGATTCCTCATGCTCACACTACACATAACTCTTCTCATGCTAAATCTTTTCATGCTCACAATTCTCATGCTCACAAATCACACACTCACTATGCTTTTAAATATGGTAGAGTGTATAGATGCACATATTGTGGTAAAAATGGACATTTGGCTAAATTTTGTTATGACCAAGTAAATAGGTCAAATAATCTTGTTTGGGTTAATGAGACTAACTCTTTAGGACCCAAGAAAATGTGGGTACCAAAATCAAGTCCTAAATTATTTGATGTAGGTACACACCAAGGCTCCAAGACGTAGGGAGCGGTGGTACCTTGATAGTGGTTGTTCAAGACACATGACGTGGGATATCAACAACTTTACAACCCTATCAAGGTACATGGAAGGTGGCTCCGTCACCTTCGGGGATGACTCCAAAGGGACTATCATCGGTATAGGTAACATTCAAATTGGTTCATCTCCTACTATAGAAAATGTTGTACTTGTTGATGGTTTGAAACATAATTTGCTTAGCATTAGCCAATTTTGTGACCGTGGACTTAAAGTTGTTTTTGATGATACTTCTTGCAAGATTTTTGATATTAAATCCAATGATTGTATTCTCACCGGTTTTCGTGATGATAATGTTTATATCATTGACATGCTTAATGTGGAATGTTCTACTAAATGCTTAAATGCTTTTGATGAAAATTCTTGGCTTTGGCATAGAAGATTAGGACATGCATCTTTTGACCATCTTTCTAGGATTAATTCAAAGGAATTGGTGAAGGGTATTCCTTGCTTGAAGTTTGAGAAAGACCGCATTTGTGGTGCGTGCCAACTTGGGAAACAAACCAAGTCTTCCTTCAAACCAATCAAGGATATCATGTCAACTAGGCCTTTAGAATTAATTCATATGGATCTTTTTGGACCTACTAAAACTAAGAGTTTAAATGGTAGTAGATATGCATATGTTTTGGTTGATGATTTTTCCCATTTCACTTGGGTTTTCTTTTGGAACACAAAGATCAAACTTTTTCTCATTTTAAGATTTTTCGAAAAAGAGTTGAAAAAGAAAAAGGTTTTTCGATTTTGAAAATAAGAAGTGATAGAGGTGGTGAGTTTGTTAACCAACTCTTCATGACTTATTGTGATGAAAAGGGAATTAAGCATGAAATGTCTTGTCCTAGAACTCCACAACAAAATGGAGTTGTAGAAAGGAAAAATAGAACACTTCAAGAAATGGCTAGGACAATGATAAGTGAATATGACCTCCCTCAATATCTATGGGCCGAGGCCGTAAACACCGCATGCTATATATCAAATCGTATTTATTTGTGTAAAAATTCTTCCAAAACATCTTTTGAAATGTATCATTCTAGAAAACCTAATGTTGCATATTTCAAAGTTTTTGGATGCAAGTGTTTTATTTTGAACACTAAAGATAACTTGGGTAAATTTGATGCTAAGGCTTATGAAGCAATCTTTGTTGGATATTCTACAACTAGTAAAGCTTATAGAGTATTCAATAGATCTTCACTTACCATTGAAGAATCCATGAATGTTAAATTTGAAGAATCTAATGTGGTTGTTGAGAATGTTGTAGAGATTGAACCATTAGGTGAAGACATGGAGAGACTATCCTTGAAGGACTCACCCGCTCAAGAAGATAAGCAAGAATAAATGGCTGATGTTCAAGAGGATAAAGAGGAAAGCTCTCAACCGCTTCCTAAAGCTTGGAGATACGCTACAAATCATCCCAAGGAGCTCATCTTAGGTGATGCATCTAAAGGGGTAACAACTCGCTCCAAACTCCATGACCTATGTGGTAACTTTGCTTTCATTTCTCATTTTGAACCCAAAAGCATCCTCGAAGCCGAGGCGGACTCATATTGGTTGCTAGCCATGCAAGAGGAACTCAATCAATTTGAGCGCAACCAAGTTTGGCACCTTGTTCCTAGGCCCCACGATAGACCAATAATTGGTACTAAGTGGATCTTTAGAAACAAGATGGATGAGTCCGGAAATGTGATTAGGAATAAGGCTAGGTTAGTGGCCCAAGGTTACACTCAAGTTGAGGGAATTGACTTTGAGGAAACCTTTGCACCCGTAGCACGGCTTGAAGCCATACGGATGACACTAGCTTTTGCATCTTTCAAAAATTTTAAACTTTTTCAAATGGATGTGAAAAGTGCATTTTTGAATGGTTTTATAAATGAAAAGTTTTTGTTGCTCAACCTCCCGGTTTTGTTGATCATGTTCATCCCGATTTTTGTTTTTAAACTTGATAAAGCTTTGTATGGATTGAAACAAGCTCCAAGAGCTTGGTATGAAAGGATTTCTAGTTTTTTCTCATTTCAAATGATTTTATTAAAGGCAAAGTAGATACAACTCTATTCACTAAGCATGTTGATAATGACATTTTAATTGTGCAAATTTATGTTGATGATATAATTTTTGGTTCTACTAATGAGTTTTTATGCAAGGAATTTGAAAAGGTTATGCAATGTGAATTTGAAATGTCTTCAATGGTGAGCTTAATTTCTTTCTTGGACTCCAAATCAAGAATTGCAAGATGGGAACTTTATATGTCAAGCCAAATACGCAAAGGAACTCGTAAAGAGGTTTGGACTTGAAGACTCAAAGGTTTGCAACACTCCCATGGCAACTACCACCAAGCTTGATAAGGATGAACAAGGTAAAAATGTTGATATTAATTATATAGAAGCATGATAGGTAGTCTTTTGTATTTGACGGCAAGTAGGCCGGATATCATGTTTAGTGTGCGTCTTTGTGCTAGATTTCAATCGTGTCCCAAAGAGTCCCATCTTATTACGGTTAAACGCATTATTCGTTATATTAAGGGAACGATTGGAATGGGTCTATGGTATCCGAAAATCGGAGATTTCTCAATGACGAGTTATTCGGATGCCGACTATGCGGGTTGTAGAGTAGATAGAAAGAGTACTAGTGGGACATGTCAATTTCTTGGTAATTGTCTTGTTTCATGGTCCTCTAGAAAACAAAATTTCGTAGCTCTCTCAACCGCCGAGGCGGAGTATGTTGCCGCGGGGGCTTGTTGTGCACAAGTCCTTTGGATGAAACATACTCTCCTTGATTATGATTTACATTTTGACCATATAAAAATATTTTGTGATAATATTAGTACTATACATATGACAAAGAATGCAAATCAACATAGTAAGACCAAGCACATTGAGATTAGATATCACTTTCTTAGAGATCACTTTGAGAAAGGAGATATAGTTATTGATTATGTTTCTACGGATTTGCAACTAGCCGATATTTTCACTAAACCACTTGATTTTGCTAGATTATCCTTTATTTGTGGTGAACTTAATGTTTGTGTTATTGAATAAAAATGTTTTCATAACCCTTTTTGATGTATGACAAAAAGGGGGAGAATGAGTTTTATTGTAGAATTATGAGTTCATATGGTTTTGGTTCCATATGAGTTTATATGAGTTTATACATGTTTAATTAGTTTTCATGATTTCTTATTTTTGAGTTTAAGTGTTTTGGCAAAGCATACTTTGATTTTTAATCATATGGTTTTTGGTTTAATGCTTTTTGCTTGCACCTTACATTGTTTTTATGACAGCATATTTTGAGGGGGAGCTTACTCCTCCTATATATTTTTGCTTATAGCCTATTTGTTTTGTCATCATCAAAAGGGGGGAGATTGTTGGCCCATAAGGTTACACTCTCCAAATGTTTAGAGTTTTGATGATAACAAACCAAATAGGAGCTATATGGTACTAATTAGTTTGTTAGATAAGTTTCAGGTTTGTACCATATTTGGAGACCATTGCTTAGCTATTGTAAGAAATTCTAGGTTCATGAAGCAAAGAAGGCATATTGCACATCAAGGAAGGAACATAGAAGAGAAGGCACTAGTAAGCTTAGCATGGATCAAGACTTCAAGATTGCTTTAGAAGTCTTTATTAGATTTGTTTTTAGTTTTAGTTTTGTTAAAGAATAGTGAATAGGTTTGAAGCTCTAACACACACGTTTTTGCGCACATCCTATTTCTAAGTTTATTTCATATAAATTATACAAAAATATTTTGATACAAAATCCTCTACTTATAAATCCATGTTTATGTTTTATACTTATTCCTATTTAAACCTCTTTTGATAAAAATGTTTATCTCCTCTAAAATCTATTTGAAAATTAATTTTTGGCCTGAGCCGGTCGACCGCCCGAGTCGACCGTGGCTATGACAGGCTTTGCCGGTCGACCCGGGCGGTCGACCATGGTTCTGGCAGATGCACGTATCAGTGTGCATGTTTCACGGTCGACCGTGACGGTCGACCGAGACGAGCCTGACTGTAAGTCTTTACTCTCTGTTTGTTTGGGTCGACAGGGCCGGTCGACCGTAGCCTGCAACGGCTATTTTCTTTGTACTAGCGGTCGACCGGGCCGGTCGACCGGACTAGCCGTTTGAACAGTAACGGCTAGTTTTTCTGAGCAGATTTATTTTTGTCCTTTTCTCACTTAAGTGTGTTTAAGTGACTTTGTTTGGTTTAATACTTCCTGATTAGCCTTAAATATGTTTTATCTTCTAACCCTAGCCCTCTCCTATAAATAGGGGTGTTTGGGGAGAGATTGGATCACCTAATTATTACAAGAAAAATTCAAAAGTTTAAGGCATTCAAAAGAGCTTGGTTTCTTGGTTTTTGTGCTGAAATTCTCTCTCAATTTCTGAAGTGTTTTCAAGAATTCTCTGATTTCATTTTCTTTCTCTTTGCACACAAGAGCATCATTCCTACTCATTGTTCTCTAAGGACCTTTGTAAGGGAAGAGAATTTTGAAAGAGAAAGTTTGTGGTCTTTTGACTACCAAGAGAGAACTTGTACTTGAGATTGTGGAGTTGGGTACTCCGGTGTATTTGTGACATCTTTGTGATAGTGGAAGTGGTTGGAATCCTTCTGGGGAAGGCGGGAAAGTGGAGCTGGGTGCTCGAAGCTCGATAACAAATCTTAGTATTTGCGTTTGGTTTACTTTTCTTTGTTCTTTCTCTACTTTCATTGCTATTACTACTTGCTTTTGATTGTCATTGCTATATTCACTTGTTGTCATTCATCTTGTCAATCTTTGTCCCATACAACAAGGTTGCATTGCGCACCTCCAACTCATTTTACGAGGAATCAGGAGGAAGGAGTTCAGAACCCTTCACGGGGCATTCGGCTCTTAGTCTTATTTTGGGCGATTGTTGCATCATATTTTTAAATTGTGCATTGATTAGCATTATCACCTATTCACCCCCCCTCTAGGTGATTTTCATTTTCTTCAATGTACTTGATCTAATCAATAGCTACTTTGTATTATCTCATTTTACTTTACATTACTTCGTATCGAATCATGGTACGTTTAATCTACAATAGAGGTAAGTCTTCTTCCTTTATCTCTTTTCTGTTTTCTTTCTTAGGTTAATATAACAATTTTCAAAACCAACACTTTCTCTTTTTATTTCTTTTTCTTTAAACTCGTTTTTCTTTCCTTTTAACAACAAACTCATCTTCTTCTTTAGATTCCTTTTAACTTAGATCTTTACTATTTTTTTTTTTTTTTAAATTGAGAAGAGAACTTTTAAACTCATTTTTGTAAATTGAAAGAAAGAACTTATTTAATTGCACCGCAGTTCCTCCCTGTGGATCACGACCCGTTAGCCCTAAGCTGTACGGTAGCATTGAGGGCTAGCATTGTACCTAAATTCTGTATTTTTCTGTATGCAGATTTGCTCGATCATGTTGTTCGTATTGCTGAAGTTTGTGTAGGGATAGGATGATCCTATGGTTTATAAATAACTCCTTAAGAGTGGTCTTCAATATATGAAAGAAAAATAAGAAAAAGTTAGAGATTCGTGAGAGAAATTTTAGCCACAAGGATTCGCTGTTCTAAGTGACCATCAAAGAGCTTGTAATCTTCTTAGCAGAGGTTTAAGTGTTTCTTATTGTACTCCCCAAAAGTTTAATAAAGTTTCTCCTCCTTCTCCCATAGACGTACACACGATCTGTTTGATCAGTAAAAACACGTTAAATTGTGTATTGGCTTTCTTTACTTTGAAATATCTCATCTCTTTTTCTCGTTGCTCGAAAATTCTGTTTTTTCACTACGCTATTGTAATAATTGGTATCAAAACATATCAGTCTGTTAAGCAACAAAAAGCTCACTCTTTTGAGCATGAAAAGTTCAGCTCACTTAAAAACTCCTAACTGTTTTTCTCTTACAGGTTCTTGCTGTTTTAAATGGGGTTTTGGATGCAAGGAAGTGGGCGGAAGTAAGGAAATGAGGAAATATAATTGCTTACTTCCCTATCTATCCAAACACAGGAAAAGGAAAATAACAAAACTCCTTTTCCTTCTCTCTTTTCTCTTTACACAACCATTTCCTCACTTCCAAAGTGCTACAGTTAATTTTGTAGTCATGTAAATCTCATTTATAATAAGTTGTAGCACAAAACAGTTAATTTTTTGATCATGTAAATCTCACTTGCATTCTAATTACAGTCTATTTTTTATT
Organism: Agave tequilana; assembly: GCA_038442645.1. NCBI lineage: Eukaryota > Viridiplantae > Streptophyta > Magnoliopsida > Asparagales > Asparagaceae > Agave > Agave tequilana. Next base: position 125,975 of record JAVJIF010008248.1, read on the forward strand.
TTTCTTAATTAATTTATATTTTAATATTATTTGCGGTCAACTTTGTGGTCAACTTTTCCACTTTCACTTTCACATTACCATCCAAACACCGAAAAAGACAACATTTTTCAAATCACACTTCCTAATAACATCCAAACACCGAAAAACTTACTAACCAATTCCCAAGTTCCAAAGGGAACTATTACCAGTTCCTCACTTCCTTACTTCCACACTCCCACCGTCAACCAAACAGAATTTAAGAAAAGCCCACAAATTTGCCCGTTGGAGGAAAAAACTCAGGAACACACATACGCGCCATGTTGCAATAAATGCAACTCAAATCAATTTCAGACAGAGATCTTAAAGCCAAGATTTGTTTGGCTGTTTGAAAAAAAAATTAGCCAATAAATGCAGCACCACCACTCAAAGTCAGAACATAGATTTTAACCAAGATATGCTGCTAGCGAGTTCGGGTTAGCTGCGAAGGACTGGGATGGTCCTTCGCGCGCGCTTGACCGTCCGATCGTGATCGTGAAGCATCGTGATTCGCGTGAAATCTGAAGAGACCACCACATAATCCGTTTCTTTATCTGTTACGCTCAGAAAACAGTTCTCATCTACTTCTTTCTCTCAGTACGAGACCCTGAGTCCTTCCGCATGCCGTCGCTCAACACGAGAGGCACGTCGTCGCCGAGCACGAGTCCTCCTACACGTCGTCTCCGAGCGCCGAGTCCTCCTGCATGTTGTTACCGAGCACGAGAGGCACGTCGTCGCGGAGTCCTGCATGTCATTGTTCTCCCTCCTTTTCCCACTGCTCCTTCTCCTACGGCGATTGCTCCTTCTCCCACGTCGTCGTCACTGCTCCTATCTCCACATTCTCCAACGTTCTCTGACGAGTCCACGATCTACACGTTCTGCCACGTTCTTCGACGTTCCCCACGTTCTCCGATGAGCCCACGTTGTTCGACGTTCTCCACGTTCTCCGACGAGTCCATGTTCTCCAATGTCGTTGCCGCCGAGGACGATCTCCATGGAGGATTTCGATGGCCGCATAGCTGTGCACTTTGCGGCAGGGCTTGGATCCGTGGACTGCGTCAGGGTGCTGGTGGAGGCCGAAGTTGTAGTGGACAGGAACGAGCAGGCCGGTGGTGGGCGGTTTATACTCCAAGCTCAGCATATGTAAAGTCTTTTCCATACGAGCTCAGCATACGTAAAGGATTTTGCCCTGGTGGACTTCTCATCTTGGACTTCTCATCTTGGTGGCGCTGGACCAGTTCTTGGATCTTGGACCGTAGCTGGTCTTGGGGCTAGGCTTGTTGGAGTGAGCATCTGTGACCGTGTAAGTGATCATCCAGGCGGTGGCCACCATCGGGTCCTCGGCATGCTACAGAAATCTTGGTCACCCCGGCTTTCGGCTGCCCGCACAGTTCGACCCACATCTGGCCCGAATTGAACATGTTAACCCATGTCAATCTGTGTGCAACGCCAAGCCACCATGATCTCACGGCAGCCGGTGGCGCGCAGGTAGTCGTCGGAGGACACTGCGACGCAGCCCATGAAGCTGGACACATTGCTCTATATGATAAAATATGGGTAGGGGTGCCATCAGATCAGATATGGATCAAATATTATTTTTACTATATCCTTATCCGCATTTAACTTTTGGATACGGTTACGGATACAGATATTGACGGATGTAAAAAAATGATATCCGTATCCGTCAAAATCAAATATCGGATATGGATCGGATATTAGCGGATCGGATGTGGATACTAATCGGATATGTAAAATGGATATGGTTAAAGATAAACTAAACATATATACTTATATTACTTTTCATCTCATCTACAACAATATTGAATGTGAGACATACTATGATATTATTGTGTACATATCAATATTTTCACTGTATGCATTGTTATTCGGCTTCTATAGTAATGGATCACACGATCTCTAGTGCTAAATGTCGATTCAGATGTCATGGTTGATATCGAAACACTCAAAATATCTCATGCTACTCTTGTAAGAATCGAATATTTTCTACTATTACTTTTTCACCAACTCAAAATATCAAAATCTAATATTTTATTCTATTGAAGAATAGTCTCTTCATATGAATATCATTATCAGGCACCCAACATTCGAATATTGGATCGGATACGAACAAGATATTGCTTTTATCATATTCGTATCTGCACCTAACTTTCGGATACGAATATTGACGGATGTGAAAAAATGAGTCTATCCGATGTGAAATATGGATACGAGTATCCGAATTGGAGGCGAAATCGGATGTGAATATCCGCGCATAATACACATTCGGTGGCACCCCTAAATATGGGTCGACAGTGCCCGCGTTGGGGCAGGCACAGGGTTTGGTACTGGGGGTTGGAGGTGGGTGATGGTATAGTCGGCAACGGAGGGGACAAAGGTTTTGGCAAGGGGGTCGAGGGGGCTCTACTGGCTGCCGCCGCAATAGGGTGGGTAGGGTCATCGTTCAAGGCATCGTTGGCGGAGCCGGCAAGATCGCCGCAGCGGAAGATGAAAAAGCGGAGGGAGTCGCCGAGGGGTTCAAGAGTCCCTCCCAGTTCTTTGGAGCCCAACAGCACCTCCCAATTCTTATTGCTTGCCATGAGAGTGACACTAGCCTAAGCAAAAGACTTTGTAACTAAAATTGAAGTTTGAATTTGTCGGGGAAATATGCGTGACATGGGCCTCAATTTACAGGAGAAGAGAAAAGTTGGTTGCTACTGTTCACATGAATGCAAATAAAAAAGACTTTCTTGTTCATATTGTCTCCTGCTCGACTACTCTATGCAATTAACTATTATAGTGTAAAAGACAACTTGCCAACTGAGCACAGCCTGGATGCTTGACTTCGTAAGAACTCAAGTATGTGGGGAAGGAGCACGAGGAGAAGGAGCAGTGGGAGAACGAGGGAGAACGTCGACATGCAGGAGGACTCAGCGACTACGTGCCTCTCGTGCTCGGCGATGACGTGCAGGAGGACTCGTCGATCGACGACGACATGCCTCTCGTGCTTGGCGACGACGTGCCTCTCGTTCTCGGAGACGATGTGCGGGAGGACTCGTCGATTGGCGACGATGTGCCTCTCGTGCTGCTCGACGAGAACATGCATGAGGACTCGTCGATAGGCGACGATGTGCCTCTCGTGGTTGGTGCCTCTTGTGCTCGGTGACGACGTGCAGAAGGACTCGTCGCAACGTGCCTCTCGTGCTTGGTGCCGCTCGTGCTCCACGTGCCTCTCGTTCTCGGCGACGACGTGCAGGATGACTCGTGCTCGGCTTCGTGCTCGGCGACAGCGTGCGGGAGGACTCGGGGTCTCGTATTGAGAAAGAAGGTGATGAGAATGTTTTCTGCGCGTAACTATAAAGAGACGGACTATGTGATAGTCTCTTCAAATTCCACGTGAATCACAGTGCATCGCGATCGGACAGTCCAGCGCGCGCGCGCGATGGTCCTTCGCGCGAAGAAACTAACCCGAAGCGGCTGCAAGCGGCACGGTAATAAATGCAGCAACAAATTAAGAGGAAAGGTGTTGCTGGTCTCTAACAATGAATGCAGAGGGAGAAAGTGAGGGGGAAAGAGAAAGCGGGGACAAAGAAAAGGGGGAAATTTTCTCTCTTTGAATAAGCCCATATTGAAAGTGACATCACCACTTGCAGAGAATGGAATCCAGCTCAGCAAAAATTCTGCGCACATGAAAATTATAGGGTATATGGATAACAGTTACAAAATTTTAGGCTAGCTGTCCATGGATGAAAAGATTTGACAGAAAAATCTCAAAAGAAATCTCTCCTGAAAACCCAAGGCTTAAGGCAAGATATGACAAAATATAATATGAATGAAACTTGCCCACTTGAACACTTGACAATAAAAAGAGATAAAAAGACGTTAATCTTTCTTGACAGAATTTATTGTAGAGAATGAACTATTGATATAATTAGTGGTAGGATAATGCAATAGCCTTGAGGAGAAATATTTTAAATGAATTTTAATTGTGTCTTAATTTGAAAATAAAATATAATACTATTTGATTACTTATAAATTCACATGGTGTGAAAATTGAAGCTCCATATCTCTTGTTCCATTTAGCTCTTGTGCAGCTTGATGTAGTTTTGAATCTGCTTATGATTTACGAGTTATAATCCTGCCAACCTCTTTTTAGATTTTGCAATTTAGGGTTTAGTCCGTCTAACCTTCATCTAAGTGTCTTATCTTGTAATAAGGCAAACAACTATACAAATTCACTAGTAGTTTAATTTATAGGTTAATACATCATCTAAATATTAGGGTTTACATCTCCATCTCGCCTCTTTCTCTCCTTGTCTTCTCCTCCACCTCCCTCCTCCTCTCCAGGTTCGCCTTTGCCTCTTTACCTCCACCTCAGCCTCCCCATGCTTCCCCCACCAACCTCATCCTCTTCTCATCTCCTTTGCCCTTGCCTCCTCTATTTTCGCCCACTCCCTAATTTGTCACTTCCTTCCTTCCCCCACCCCATCCTAGACACGACCACAGTTCGGGTTCGAACCACCGAATCAATTCAGGATCGGGTTTCATGAACCGAAACTGAACCGACCAGCAACCGGCTCCGAACCGAACCGAAACTGGCCCAAAGCGGTCCTGTTTCGATTTCTTATTTTTAAGAATCAAAACCGTCGGTTCTGATTCAGGAACAGGCGATTTCGGTTCTGAATCGGATTTTTTATTATTTTTTTGACCCTTTGGGTCGGCCCGTTGCTGCTCAACAGTAACGAGCGTAGAGTCTGGAACCAGACCGGATCGGAACCGACCAGACCCCGTCCGGTTCTGGTTCCTCATTTGGAGGCACCGGAGTCGCCGGTTCCAAAACAGGGATCAGGTGTACCCACCCCTTTGTGTGCTCACTGCACACGCATCTTAAATAAAATGAGAAAAAGAAGAAAGAAAAAAATAAAAAAATTTACAACACATGTCGTAAAAGAATGATTTTCTTTTCCTCTGAAGAATAGAAAAAAGGTAATTTTGTCAGTCACGTGCAAACCGTGGCTCACATGTGGTCGGATAGTAAAAATTTTGAGTGATAATTTATAGTAATATTATGGGATAACAGAAAAATGATTTATTATAATAGTTTCAAGAGAAAATGGTGATAATTTATAGAAGTTCATGGCAATGTTTTAAAAAAAATGATGAATATTTATGATAGTTTTAAGAAAATTAATCACAAATCTTTATATATTATCATACTTTGCCAATAAATCTTTTTGAAATGTGAAAATCAACAAAATGAACCCTCATTGTATTATGTGTCATGTTAACTTTGTGCTTTTGCGTTAATGGGTGGTGAGTCATGTAATTTCACGTGTCTCAATTATATTTCTCAAAATACCTTCGTGTAATTGACAATATCACTTTTAGCATCTTTTAGAGAAAGTTGTTCAATTTAATTAGGACATTTTGATCAATTGAAATGAGATAGGTTATATAACGATTCTGAATTTTCACAAACCAGCTACGTCGATTAGAATGTAGTATGGGTAGGAATTTTAGAACAGTTATAATATAATGCATAAGTTAAATAGTTCAAATATGAATATATGACAGGAAACAAATCATGAAATTAAAAATCTGATATGAAAGAGAAATACATGTCATACACAAAGAGTCTCAATATATGAAAATTAAGTCCAAGTCTATATGCAAAGAAGTATAAACATAAAGATATAAGGTCCAACATCAAATACAGGAAATTCTCTACATAGATACAAAAGAAAGACTCTCTATAGGGCACTATATCCACTTATCAATAGGAAAGATGATTACTAATGTCTTTGTCACTTGGTGCCTCTATAGACACCGTGCAAACAACCTGAAAATTAATAAATCAACGAGCATAAGAACGCCAACAAGTTTATCCTCAAATGGATACTTTCTTATCATGATGCTGAGACTGACTCAGTACTAGGTTGAAGAGGCAATTAAAAGCGGTTCATATATAACATGGAATCATATAACATAAAAGGAAGTACAATAGACGTATGCATGGTAAATATCAATAAACAATATAGTTATGCACGACACGGAACTGGATACCCGGCCAAAACTCAAAATAATACCAAAGTACATAATCTCAATCAATACTATGTAAGATCACCTAGAGGGGGGGTGAATAGGTGATGGCTAATCTAAAGGTCACTTATGAACAAATAATGCGGAATTAAAACTAAGTTGACCAAATTAAAGCTTCTTATAAATTTAACACTTATGTATAACCAAGAGTGTTGCCGAATTCCCCTTGCGAGGCTCTGACAAGCTCCTCTAGATTCCCCTTGAATGGGTTGAGGTGCCGCGTTGGCTCTCTTGGTTGAATACAAGTGTTAACAACAATCCCAAGCAAGTATGTATATCAATTATGAGCACAAGGGAATATATCATGCATATATAAGATGAACACAATAAATTTGAATGCAAGATATAAAAGAGACAAAGAGAGAGAGAGGGATAGAGTAAGCAATCGCAAACACAAAGGGTTTGTTTCGAGGTTCGAGCACACTTGCTCTACATCCCCGCCTTCGACACACGAAGGATTTCCACTATGCAAGATCCCACCGGATCTCTCCTCGGTGCCGTACACCTACAAACCCTCGGACTCCCAAGTCCCGTACACACGCAAGTCCACCGACTCGCCGAGGCCGTACCTCGAACCACCAAGAGTTCACAACCGAACTCCAACCACCAACAACGAGCACACTTGCCCGTTTCCTCAAATACAAAGAAAAGATCTCTTTGATGATCACAACACTTGATCACCTAAAGAGCACTCTCACTACAACACACCTATAGGAATATCTAGCAATGGAAAGCTCAAGTGTGTGGTGAGAAAATGAAGGAAAGAAAGCTTTGTTGGAAAACACAAGAAATCACTTAAACACTCTCTTGATAAAAACTCTTCCTTTTGATTGGAAGTATTTGCACTAAAATCTTGTAGAGAAACTCCTTTAAAAGTGTCTGAAAAACAGCTCAAGAAGTCTCCTAAATGTTAACCTCAAAACAGATGACAAAATCCCAATTTATAGGCTGCCAGAAAATAGAGCCGTTGGGGTTCTGTCAGAGCTGGCGGTCGACCGCCGGTCGACCGGCCAACGGTCATTTTTCTGACCGTTGCAGCCACCGGTCGACTGGTGAGTCGACCGCTCTTCTGGAATGAACTGTCGGTCGACCGGTTCGGTCGACTGGCATTTTCCAGAGAGCAACAGGTTTGGGTCGGTCGAGTCCCGGTCGAGTCCCGGTCGACTGATACGCACATGCACAAAACTGTGCATGTCGGTCGAGTGCCGGTCGACTGCCGGTCGACCGGTCACTGAGAAATTCTGAAAAATCAGAACTTCCAGGACCTGGACAATTTGGATTTTGGTTTTGGGTCTTGGATAAAATGTTTTGGTCTTGAAAATCATAGAGTATGAGCATGTGTCATACTACTATCAAGGTAAAATACTTGGTAAAAATTCTTTGGATAAAAGCTTGATTTTTAATGAAATGTTTTTCCAAACCTTTATCAAATACAAAAACAAGATATTTGAGTCCATTTAAAAGCATGGTGTGTATGGATATGATCCACTACACAATCAATATGAAATATCTATGTTTTTGAAATCTAGTATACAACTTGGTTTTGGTTAAAGAATATACATGATAGAAATACCAAAAACCAACAAATATTTTTTCTCAAAGAAAAATCTTTTTCCAAATAAAAATTCTTTTCTAAACAAAATCTTTTATGAAAGCACTTTAAATCAAGAGTTCTAATCAAGAGTGTGTGTGTGATATAGACTTGAGCAATCCACCAACTATCTATCCTTTACATTTTTACTAAAACAAAAATACAAATTCTATACCTAGACACAAGTCTTCAACTTCTTGAAGTCTTCCCTTGAAGGCTTCTCATCTTCTTGACTTGGTCCAAGCTTGATCCAAAAACTTCCTTGGATCACCACATGCAAGCTCCAATCTTGTTCTTTTATCCTTTGTTGAGCTATGCACCTACTAAGATCTTGATCATGAATCTGTCACTAATTAGCACAAGATCATTAGTAAATATAACTTCATGAGTTGATCATCATCAAAACTAGGGCGATAGGCCTTTGGGCCAACAATCTCCCCCTTTTTGATGATGACAAAACTCATGAAATTATATATGCATGGATTAAAGTAAAGCTTCAAAGAAGCTCCCCCTTAACTCATGCATACCAAATAAATAAAAGATATGGCAATAAAAGCACATGACATGTATGCAATGTAGGAGATGCAATCATATAGATCAAATCATAAATCAAATCTTTTGCTCCTAATTGCAAGACAACATATATGCATAAATACAAATCTTACTCCCCCTTAAGCACCGTTGCAGCCACCGGTCGACTGGTGAGTCGACCGCTCTTCTGGAATGAACTGTCGGTCGACCGGTTCGGTCGACTGGCATTTTCCAGAGAGCAACAGGTTTGGGTCGGTCGAGTCCGGTCGAGTCCCGGTCGACTGATACGCACATGCACAAAACTGTGCATGTCGGTCGAGTGCCGGTCGACTGCCGGTCGACCGGTCACTGAGAAATTCTGAAAAATCAGAACTTCCAGGACCTGGACAATTTGGATTTTGGTTTTGGGTCTTGGATAAAATGTTTTGGTCTTGAAAAATCATAGAGTATGAGCATGTGTCATACTACTATCAAGGTAAAATACTTGGTAAAAATTCTTTGGATAAAAGCTTGATTTTTAATGAAATGTTTTTCCAAACCTTTATCAAATACAAAAACAAGATATTTGAGTCCATTTAAAAGCATGGTGTGTATGGATATGATCCACTACACAATCAATATGAAATATCTATGTTTTTGAAATCTAGTATACAACTTGGTTTTGGTTAAAGAATATACATGATAGAAATACCAAAAACCAACAAATATTTTGTCTCAAAGAAAAATCTTTTTCCAAATAAAAATTCTTTTCTAAACAAAATCTTTTATGAAAGCACTTTAAATCAAGAGTTCTAATCAAGAGTGTGTGTGTGATATAGACTTGAGCAATCCACCAACTATCTATCCTTTACATTTTTACTAAAACAAAAATACAAATTCTATACCTAGACACAAGTCTTCAACTTCTTGAAGTCTTCCCTTGAAGGCTTCTCATCTTCTTGACTTGGTCCAAGCTTGATCCAAAAACTTCCTTGGATCACCACATGCAAGCTCCAAATCTTGTTCTTTTATCCTTTGTTGAGCTATGCACCTACTAAGATCTTGATCATGAATCTGTCACTAATTAGCACAAGATCATTAGTAAATATAACTTCATGAGTTGATCATCATCAAAACTAGGGCGATAGGCCTTTGGGCCAACATACTACACCAATATCCTCAAATGAATAATTCAATAGTTTATCTACAACTGATTATTATAAGCTATCTTTCAAGCTAATTACTTTACTCCAAACTGGTTTAGTATGGTCCGATATTCTAGATTTTAAAATAATTCTAAGTATTAATCAATTAATCACATGTCACTTTGAATAATTATCAATTCTTGTGTCTAACAGGACTCGCACTAAACTACTGTAGGCTGAGAACACATACACTGTGATACACAGATCACTCATTCACTTTCAACAAATATACACCATTCGCGTACACCCACTGCCTTTCACGGATGTTATCAATTATTCACATGTCACCTTGAACATCATCATTCACGTTCTTTCCCTGTTTTGAATATCATCATTCACGTTCTCTCCAATGAATGTCTATAATGCAACCATGTATACCATTAACATTCCCCTCATCCACGAATGAATACAACAACACATACTTATACCACTCGTGTCTTACCCACAACCATGAATGTATACAAAACAAACACACATAAATATCAAGATACACCACACCACCCATCACTCCAAGCATGAAATCATTTTTCAATAATTATAATAAATAGATTATTATCGAGAACTTTCATGTGTATACAACACATAGTATACACATATCAAATAACATGTTCATATATCACATATGACACATGATGCTACTCATATCACATAACATATTCATATATCGCATATCACGCATGATGATACTTATATCACATTACATATTGTCCAATTTCTTATTCATGCTACTAGTATCCAACTTTCTTGAATCTAACATGTCAATGTAATAGAAATCACATTTTTAACTATCATATAACCTAGATCTCATAAAAATCTTATCCTTATGAATTTACCTCTTTATATTAACATGAAGGCAAGCTACTAACTATAGGATAGACATATATATACTTAGCCAAATCTAAACATGATAAACAAATGCAAAGTCATATCTACACTCTTGGTGAAAACTCTAAGCATCAAGTGAAAGTACACCTAGAGGGGGTGAATAAGTGTATGGCTAATCTAATGAACAAAATGCAGAAATTAAAACTTAATTGCAACACACTTAGTGTAACCAACGAGTGTAGCCGAATTCTTGGTGAAGGGCTCTGGACTAACTCCTCTTGATTCCTCTAAATAAGAGTTGAGGTGCTATATGAAGCTCTCGTGGTTAAACACAAGTGAGGAACACAAACAAACACAACTAAGCATATAAATATGAATGAGCAATATGAATGATGCAAGGTACAATATAAGAGAAACAGTTAGAGAAAGTGGATCAAACGCAAATACCAAGATATGTTTCGAGGTTCGAGCACCCAACTCTATGTCCCCGCCTTCACACAGAAGGATTTTCACTAACTCGTCCACACAGGACTTCCCACACAGGGAACCTCCACTGAGGATTTGGGGCAATACAATAACCGGGAGTACACAACTCCTCTCTCCAACAAATACAATCTCTACACTTAGAGGCAAGGCACAAAGCCAAATAAGGATCAACCTCACAAATGAGGGATAGGCACAAAGCCACACAATGATCAACCTCACAAATGAGGGATAGGCACAAAGCCACCTCTCCAATGATCACCTCTTCACCAAGAGGGATATCAACACAAATAAGGAGGGTTTACAACTTGGTGGTCTATCTCAACCACATACTAATCTCTTTCTCACAAAACAAAGATCCTATAGATAGGATAGCAAGATAAGCTCAAGTGTGGAAAATAAAGAGTTTGGAAACAAAAAACACAAAGAAAAATACTTGGGAAAACAACTAGAATAAGATTGAAATGAAGATCAAAACCAATATCCCAAATATCCAATTTTTCTTTGATTTTTCTAACCCTTTAAACCAAATAAAGATGAATCATTTTGGCTCTAAAAACTCTTTTGAAAACTTGTATAAAACACTAGAGAAGATAGAATTTTTGCTCTTCAAAAACCTTGGTAAGAAACAACTCAAATGGGGGGATATTTATACCCCATTTGGAATCTGCCCGTTGGCAGCAGAAAAGGGCCAGATTGTCCTTCCGGTCGACCGGCCGGTCAACCGGCCAACGGTCAAAAATTTGACCGTTGAGCCCTCCGGTCGACCGCCTGGTCGACCGTGCCAGATCCAGAGAGCAACTGCTCTCTGGTCGGTCGACCGCCGGGTCTACGGAGCTGGAAACAGAGAGCAGAGCTCTCTGCCCGGTCGATTGGAAGGTTTCCAGAGAGCAGAGCTCTCTGGCGGTCGACCGACCCGGTCGACCGGCCTCCCCAGCAAGGCAGTGTGCACGTTCTATGCACGTCAGTCCCGGTCGACCGCTTACTGCTACGGTCGACCAGCAGCCTGCCTGGCTGACTAATTAGGGTCTTAAAAACTTGAGTTTTTATCCTTAATTAAATCCCATAAAACACATAAATTCTACAAAAATCAGTTCATGTTATATTTTTGAAATACAAACATGTTTGAGTAAAAATCAAATCATGTTACAAACATTTTGAACCATTTTTGTGACTTGGAAAATTTTCCTTAAACCAAATTCTATATTTTCCAAAAATAGAATTTTTGAAATGGAAATCCGATTTTTTCAAAAAAACACGATATTTAAACAACTTTGAAGCATATTGTATATGGATAGAATCCAATATACATGTAAAGAATTATATCTATGTTTTTGACATTAAATCCAAAATTAAGTTTTGTCTAAATACAAAGCTCAAATACATGAATAGGTTATCAAAGTAAGTTTTTCTAAGAATATGAAGCATACATGTATATAGATCAAATCTAATATACATTAAATCATGTAAACTTGTTTTGATTCAATTCTATTCATGAAAACTAAGATCGGTTAAACCAAAAACCAAAACCAAAACATGAAACTGTTGGCCCAAAGGCCCATCGCTCTAGTTTTGATGATGATTAATCATGTAGTTATAGTACTAATGATCTTGTATTTATTTAGTCTCAGATTTGTGATCAAGATCTTAGTAGGTGTGTACCTTCAACAAAGGATTTAAAGTCAAGTTTTGGAGCTAACACGGTTTGATTCAAAAGCCTATGCATCAAGATCACATCAAGTACTCAAGAGAAGTCTAGCTCTTTGGATCAAGTTTGGACCAAGTTAAGAAGATGAGAAGACTTCAAGTGAAGACCTTCAAGATCAAGACTTGTGTCTAGATTTGTTTTATTAAGATTTTATTTTTAGTTAAAATATAAAGGATAGAATAGTTGGTGGATTTCTCAAGTATACCATATACACACACACTCTTAATTTAGATGAGTTTTCATAAAAGGATTTTCATTTTTAAAAATACCGGTTTGGTTTTTGGAATTCAAAGTATACATGTCTTTAACTAAACTTATTTTAGAGCTTAATGTCAAAAACATAGATATTTCATCATGTATGTGTTAATGGATCATTTTCATACACTCTATGCTTTAAAAGTGTTTAAAATATCTTATTTTTGTATTTGGAGAAGTTTTGGAAAATAAGTTTTGAAAAATCTATTTTGAAAAAATACAGATTGTATTTTTAGCTAAAATTTCTAAGTTATAAAATAGTTCAAAATATTTGTAACATAGTTTGATTTTGCTCAAACATGTTTGTATATCAAAGTATAATACTGAAACTATTTTTGTAGAATTTTAGAAATTTTATGGGATTTTATTTAAGCTAAAAAGACAACTTTTAAATCCCTAAAAAGAGTTATGTCTGGCTTCTGCCGGTCGATCGAGCTAGGAATCGGTCGACTGAGTCGGTCGAACGACATGCACAGACGTGCACGCCAGTCTGGCTGGAGGGCCGGTCGACCGACCCGGTCGACCGCCAGAAAGCTTCTGCTCTCTGGAAAGCCCCGGTCGACCGGCAGAGAGCTCTGCTCTCTGTTCCAGGTCATGGTCGACTGGGCCAGTCGACCGAGGCTCCAACGGTCAGATTTCTGACCATTGGCGGTCGACTAACAGCCGTCTGGGCTGTAAATTTGCCCCAACGGCTAGTTTTTCTAGCCTATAAAAGGGGGCTTATATGGACTGTTTTCAACAAGATTTCAAGTGGGTTTTTGCACCAGGTTTTTCTACTCTTTTAAGAGGTTTTCTCCACTTGTTTGAGAGCAAATATTTCCAATCAAAAGGGAAGTTATCAAGAGTGCTTTTCAAAGTGATTCTTGTGTTTTCCTCCACCAATTCTGTAACCCCCTGATCCTCGGTGTACGTATCACAGTATCGATACGCGATACAATGTATATTATTGATTTGACCTCTGTGGTAGTCAGATTGAGCCGATTTCAGTTTCAAAAATTATTTTCTAATATTTTAAATTTTTCAGGATTTTCTGGAATTTTTCTGGATTATTTTGGAAAATCTCCGTAGTCGGTGTCGACCGATACCGATAATCAGCTTTACGATTTTATTTCACAAACGGAGTAGAATTTTTAGAATCCGCTTTCATCATGTGTCTTAGAATCGTATTATCTACATTAGGAATTTTTGGAGATTTTTCCGAATTTATCAAAAATCCGGCCAAACCGGTGTCGCTCGGTACCGGCGACATCTTCCAGGATTTATAATTTGGAAACCAGATAGAATTTCTTCAAATCATTTTTATATTATGTCTCAGGATAATATTCTCTATTTTTTATAATTTTGGGCACCGTTCGGAGCTAGTCGAATTTTGGACCGAATTAAATAATATTAATTTAATAAATAAATCCTTTTCTTTTCTTTTTTTTTTTCTTCTTCCTTCTTCTTCCACACACTTCTTCCCACCGTCTCTTTCAATCAACCAAACCCATTTAAAAACCCCACCGACTTCTTTCTCTCTTTCTCCCTAAAATCCCTCCCAAACTCTCTCTCTAAACTAACTCTCTCTCTCTCTCTCTATCTCTCTCAAATCTCCCTCTCTTCCCTTACAGAGAGAAGAGAAGATTTTCGTGGTTTTGGTGTGTTTCAATTGAGAGATCGGAGCGCTATTTATAGCGCTCTAGGAGGGGCCAACGGGTCTGAACCCAACGAAAGGTTGTAACCTTTCGACCCAACAGTTGGCTGTCCAACTGACGCACCCGACAGTCACAACTGTTGTAGTCCAACAGTCGCAACTATTGGCATTCCAACAGTCATCTGTTGGCGGGTCGGTTCGGATCCGGATAGCGGAGCGGGTCCGGTTCGGGTAGCGGAGCGGTGAGCTCTCAACCCATACCCGTAGACCCGATTCAAAAAAGAACCAGGCCGGGTAGGGAACCCGAACCCAGACCAGGCCCAGGCCCAGGCCCGGCCCAGCACCGGCACCGGCGCTGGCCGGCCGGCCGCCGCCGCCGCCGCGGCGGCGCGCGCGCGTGCATGCACGCATGTGCGGGCATAGTTCCCTCCCAATCGCACGCGAAAACTCCAAGTACCCAAAGGGCACGCCCTTTGTTCTCAATTTTCTCTATTTATACACCATGAACTTCAATCCCACGGCCAATGTGGGACTGAATGCTTTTGGCTACCTTTAGTCCCATTTTGGCTTTGAATTAGGCAATCTTTAGACTTGAATATCTCATTCATTCGAAGTCGGAATTGAACATGTGAATATACCACGTTCATCCCCAATGGAAGGAGAACACACTCCAACCATCATCCAATTGATTCGATCAACGGATCTCGCCATAATTCAACTCAAAAATTCGCATTTATATTCTTCAATTCCAATAATCCCCCACAATGAATGGAGATTCAAGGAAATGACATACAAAGAGACTGAATCTATTGTGAAAGGTAAATTAGAAAAGAAACTGCATCAGGATAGGTGAACTAGGTCTTGAACCTTCCATAGCGAAAGCTTTATCGGACTTACTGGCTAATCAGTAAACTAGGTTTTAACTGTTAGCCGTTAGTGTAAGCCAAGTCAACAAGCTTCACACAGTGACTTTCCGAATCAACTTTGGTTCTCGGTTGTGTCCGTTTTGGCCCTGGACATTTTTGGTTTCAGAGAGTATCTTTAGGGAATAACAGCCTCCATAGAATTCCCAAAGAGCCGACCCAACTCTATACTCACATAGGTGATCGTCCTATTAAGAGTAGTCTACTCTACTCCACTTGTATAGTAAAAGGATATAGACATCATTAAAAGCGTTAAGCTTATACTTTATCCACTTGTAGAAAAGCACTTATGTGCACCTTAGGAATGGATTGGAGTCAAACTCCCAAGTGCTTACTTGCTGAGTCAATCATAACTAGTTTTTCCTCTTGAACTTAGTCCGTGGGATCTCCAATCGCTAAGTGAGGTTTCCATTAAGCTAACTCGGTAAGGTTAGGCTTTTAGACCCATTCCCTCGATGCACAGTTTATACGCTCTCCACTTAAACCTTAGTAAGCGGATCCGCTAAATTATCCTTTGACGATACAAAGTCAATAGAGATAATTCCATTTGAGAGTAACTGCTTCACGGTATTATGTCTACGACGAATATGTCTAGACTTACCGTTGTATATAACATTTTGTGCCCTAGATATAGCTGCTTGATTATTGCAGTGTATACATATAGGGGGCACTGGCTTTTGCCATAATAGTATATCTTCTAAGAATTGTCGAAGCCATTCTGCTTCTTCTCCAGCCTTATCTAAGGCTATGAATTCCGATTCCATAGCGGAACGGGCAATACATGTTTGCTTAGAAGATTTCCAAGATACCGCTGCTCCTACTAGAGTAAATACGTATCCGCTAGTTGATTTTGATTCCTCAGAATCTGCAATCCAATTAGCATCACTGTATCCTTCAAGTACAGGTGGATACTGTCCATATCTCAAGGCATATTCCTTGGTATGTGATACGTAACCCAATACTCGTAGTAGAGCAGTCCAATGTTGATCACTAGGATTACTAGTGTATCTGCTTAACTTGCTTACAGCGTAAGCAATATCGGGTCTAGTGCAATTCATCAAATACATTAGACTTCCGATAATCTGAGAATACTCCAACTGGCGTATTCCAGTTTCTGTATTCTTATGAAGGTGGATGTATGGGAGAAAAGGATTTGTATTCGCTTTTATCCCATGATCCTTGAATCTTTCTATCATCTTATCCACGTAGTGAGATTGAGATAGACTGATTCCATCTGGTGTTCTGGTGATTTTAATTCCTAAAATTACATCAGCAGCCCCCAGATCCTTCATGTCAAAACTGTTGGATAACATTCTTTTAGTGGACTTAATAATTTCAAGATTAGTCCAAGTATCAACATGTCGTCTACATAAAGACAAACAATGATACATGCATTTTTCAACTATTTTCGTGCAAACACACTTATCGCATTCATTGATAGTGAATCCATCTTTGATCATGACACTATCAAATTTCTCATGCCATTGTTTTGGAGCCTGCTTTAGACCATATAAGGATTTTACCAATTTTCACACCTTGTGTTCTTTGCCCTTGACTATAAATCCTTCAGGTTGCTCCATATATATCTCTTCATTTAATTCACCATTTAAGAATGCAGTCTTGACATCCATTTGATGGATATCTAAGTTATGCAATACTGCAATTGCAATCAACATCCGAATGGATGTTATTCTTGTTACTGGTGAATAAGTATCAAAGTAGTCAAGTCCTTCCTTTTGTCGATAACCCTTGGCTACTAATCTAGCCTTGTACTTATCGATAGATCCATCGGGTTTTAATTTTCATTTGAAAATCCACTTACACCCAATTGGTTTACTACCAGGAGGCAAGTTTACCAATTTCCAAGTATGATTACTTAGTATGGATTCTATTTCGCTATTTATAACTTCTTTCCACATTTGTGCTTCTGGGGTTGACATAGCCTCTTTAAATGTTTGAGGCTCGCTTTCAATAGCGTATGCTATGAAATCTGGACCAAAAGATTTTGAGATTCTAGATCTCTGACTTCTTCTTGGTTCAATTTCCGCATTAATAATCAGTTCCTCGGGGCTTTCATCCCTGAATGCCATCTCATGTGTTCTTTCCCAGAAGTCTTATCTGCTTCCCGTTTGTATGGAAAGATGTCTTCAAAAAACACAACATCTCTAGATTCGATAATCAGGTTTACATGAATATCTGGTATCTCTGATTTATGAACCAAAAATCTGTAGGCACTACTATTCAAGGCATAGCCTATGAATATCCAGTCCATAGTTTTTACTCCCAACTTAGTCTTTTTAGGTAATGGTGCCAGCACCTTTGCAAGGCACCCCCACATTTTGAGGTAATGGTAGGAAGGTGGCTTCCATGCCATAACTCGAATGGTATAAGACTAAGTTTCTTATGGGGTACTCTATTTAGAATATAATTTGCAGTTAATAGAGCTTCCCCCCCACAAGTTCTGCGGAGCTCCAGAACTTACGAGCATGAAATTTACCATCTCCTTCAAAGTTCTGTTCTTCCGTTCAGCAATTCCATTTTGCTGAGGAGTATATGGTGCTGTTGTTGATGGATTATACCAAAATTAGCACATAACTCACTAAAATCATTTGATTCATATTCTCTGCCTCTATCAGATTTTAGAATCTTGATTTTCTTGTTGAGTTGATTTTCAACTTTGGCTTTATATGTTATATACATATTTATTGCCTCATCCTTATGTTAAAAGATACACATAACAGTATCTTGTACAGTCATCAATAAAAGTAATAAAATACTTTTTACCGCCTCTAGTTGGCATAAATTTAAATCACACAGATCGCTATGAATTAACCCTAAAGGTTCTGTATTTCGATCAATTGAGTGAAATGAATTTTTCGCCAACTTGGCCTCAACACAAATCTCACACTTGCTAATTTCTTCCAAGTTGAGTTTAGGAATATATCCCAGATTAGACAAGTTTTTAATGACTTGTAATTTACATGCCCTAATCTAGCATGCCATAAAATAGGAGACTCAAGCAAATAAACAGAAGTTTTTCCTTTATTTATAAGCTTCGGGTACAAATACACAGATTTTTTATCTACCACTGCAACATTGGCTTTAAAAAGTCTGTCAACAAGATAACCCTTTCCCACATACATCCCTCCCTTAGTAAGTACAAATTTATCTGATTCAAAAACCATTCTAATCCTTTCTTACTAAGTATTGATTCAGAGATCAAATTCTTGCGGATATCTGGAACATGTAGAACATCGTTCAGAGTAAGCTCTTTCCCCGATGTACACTTCAGGATGACCTTGCCTTTTCCTTCAACCTTTGAGACGGCTGAATTTCTCATGAATAGTTGCTCATCTTGCTCTAGTTTTTAATATTCAGAGAATAATAATTTTCAGAGCAGATGTGCGAGTAGCCCCAGTGTCTACCCACCAATCCTTATTGTTGGTTGTCAGATTCACTTCTGACACCACAGCTGAAAGGCTTAGAGACTCATGGTCGGTCAAGTTTGCCTGTGGGTGGCTTTTTTTGTTCTTTTTGAGACGGCTGCGACATTCATTTGCCTTATGCCCCTCTTTGTTGCAGATGTAGCAAGTTCCTTGAAGCGCATGTTCTTGCCTTCTTTGACCTTGCCTTTGTACCCCTGGAAAGTCTTCTTCCGCTTTAAGCCTTTGGAAGTAGACGCTTTCCCCTTTGAGTCTTCGATCACATTGGCTTTTGCTTCATAGGAGTTCTTACTGCTCCTTTTCTCGGACTTTCTATTATCCTCCTCGATTCGAAGCCTCACAATGAGATCTTCCAACTTCAACTCCTTTCGCTTGTGCTTCAAGTAGTTCTTAAAATCTCTCCACGCAGGTGGGAGTTTCTCCACGATAGTAGCCACCTGAAAAGTTTCAGGAAGAATCATACCTTCGACTTCCATCTCGTGCAAGATAAGTTGGAACTCTTGCACCTGACTGATTACAGTCTTGCTGTCCACCATTTTGTACTCCAGAAATCGTCCTATGACGAACTTCTTGGTACCAGCATCTTCAGTCTTGTACTTCTTGTCAAGACTGGCCATAACTTCTTTGCCGTTGTGATAGGACTGTAGACATTGTAAAGAGAGTCATCCAGTCCATTTAAAATATAATTTCGGCAAAGGAAGTCACATTGAGTCCATGCATCAGTTACAAGCTCTGGTGGATCTTCTTGCAGGAATCTGGCCAGATGAAGAGTGGTCAAGTAGAAGAGCATCTTCTGTTGCCACCTCTTGAATTCTGTGCCGTCAAATTTTCCTGGCTTCTCTGGCTTTGGGTTAGGAAGTGGAGTAGGCATCAAAGCTTGTAGCTGCATGTTTGGTGCCTTGCTAGTGCTATCTTGATTAGTCTCAGACATTTTCTGCAAGTTCAAGCAGAACAAAAGTAAGAAACTTCAATAATAATTGTCTTAAGATTGTTGGTTTCTGCTTAACAGGAATCAATCTGACAATTAATCAAGATCACTGAAATATCAACAATCTAATTGGCCAGGTCGGCAAATATCAGGTGGGAGGTTTTTCGTTCAATAGAACGTTCCTTAATTTAAGAACCACCTTTCAATTTCCTTCCTTAGTTAAACACCAATTAGACTGAATCTAAATTAGTCTCGATATACTGAATATCAGTATATCCCCTGTATAAAGAAATTAATTCACTTATACAGTACTTGGAGTGAGGTACGCTCAGAGAGAATCTCCTTAAGACAATTACGTCCCCCGCACCGGTGCACCGGTGCTAACGAGTTACTGGACGCTGGTCTCCCAAGATACAACACTCCTTCAGTGCTAACTTATACAGTACTTGGAGTGAGGTACGCTTAGAGAGAATCTCCTTAAGACAATTACGTCCCCCGCACCGTGCACCGGTGCTAACGGGTTACTGGACGCTGGTCTCCCAAGATACAACACTCCTTCAGTGCTAACGGGTTACTGGACGCTGGTCTCCCAAGATACAACACTCCTTCACGGTATTTGGATAGCACTACCAAATCACCATACGGTTGAAGTGAATATTGCCTTTACTTTGGAGGAGCACCCACTGTAGAGGACGAAGGAAGGTTGAAGAATATTGTTCTTCAGAAGTCCCAGTGTAGAGGATGAAGGAAGGTTGAAGAATATTGTTCTTCAGAAGTCCCAGTGTAGAGGACGAAGGAAGGTTGAAGAATATTGTTCTTCAGAAGTCCCAGATTCAGACAACAATTCTATAAAAGAATCTGTTGAATTTTTGAGCCCTCTCCTTTGGAAGTCGCTTCGGAAACCAAGTTACGGATTTTCTACTTCTCGCTGGAAGTTGCTTCAGAACTCCACTTTCCAGTTCAGAATTCAGAGAGAGAGAAGAGAAGATTTTCGTTGGTTTTGGTGTGTTTCAATTGAGAGATCGGAGCGCTATTTATAGCGCTCCAGGAGGGGCTAACGGGTCTGACCCAACGAAAGGTTGCAACCTTTTGACCCAACAGTCACAACTGTTGGTAGTCCAACAGTCGCAACTATTGGCATTCCAACAGTCAGACCCAGACCCAGGCCCAGGCCCGAGCCTGAGCCCGGCCCGGCACCGGCCGGCCGCCGCCAGCGGCGCGCGTGCGTGCATGCACACATGTGCGGGCATAGTTCCCTCCCAATCGCGTGCGAAAACTCCAAGTACCCAAAGGGGCACGCCCTTTGTTCTCAATTTTCTCTATTTATACACCACGAACTTCCATCCCACGGCCAATGTGGGACTAAATGCTTTTGGCTACCTTTAGTCCATTTTGACTTTGAATTAGGCAATCTTTAGACTTGAATATCTCATTCATTCGAAGTCGGAATTGAACATGTGAATATACCACGTTCATCCCCAATGGAAGGAGAACACACTCCAACCATCATCCAATTAATTCGATCAACGGATCTCGCCATAATTCAACTCAAAGATTCGCATTTATATTCTTCAATTCCAACAGTCACCACTAGAAAACAGCCTATCTGCGATGGAAAAATTGTGTCGAAAATGATTTCAATGCAATATTTGCATTGAATTATTACGAATTCAACACAATGTAAGAAAACAGACCTTTTATGCTGATAATAAATAAAAAAAATTTTATTGTGCTTTTGCATCAAAAATTCGACGCTCCCACAAAAAAATTTCAGCAAAACTTTTACGGGAATTGTGCGTCAATCTTCGACGCAGTATATACAAATTGCCTCAAAAATTCGATGGATATGTTTGCATCAAAAATTGATGCAATATGTATATGAAATCAGGGCAAAAATTCCCCAATTTTCTTTCTTTCTTCTCCTCTCTCTCAAACCGCCGCCCCCCGACCTCCTCCCTCCCCGACCTCCCCCTCCACTGGCGTCCTCCCCACCCCATCGGCCTCCCTCCCCCCCCCCGGCGACCTCCTTCTCCCCCTCGGTGTCAAGCCCCGCTTCTCAAAATACGTGAAAACAGAGTCGCGATGAAAGTCGGCGACGTATATACGCGAGTGAATACCCCCACATATACACGCTAAGCCTAAAGTAACCTAAAAAAGCTATAAAATTAACTATGATAAATCATTATCACTGCAATATGACATATAAATATCTAACACAATGATAACAATGAAACATAAAATGGAATAGGATGATAACTAAAGACTGAAACATAGAGAAAAAGGAATCAACGGAATAAAGAAAGCAGGAATACCGATGATCAAGCCGAGGGTAACTCCAGACTTCTCGCGAAGGTACGAGCTCATCAACACCTGATCAATGAAATGAAACATCCAATCTAAACGTGCAAAATCAGGGTCGTCAAGAAGCGACCCAATGAGTGTGTAAAATAAAGAGGAAGGTGAACATACATATAAAGTAATAGAATACAATATATAATAAAACAGTCAAGCATGAAGAACGCTATAACATACAACATAAGGATGAACAATAATGATAACAGACTACTCTAAAACCTTGTGATAAAATCAGGTGTCCATCACAGTCAATTTATATATCAGGTGGATACAGTCAGTCACAGTATACAATAAACAGTTTATCATTATTAATTATGTCAGCGAACATCAATTGTCACCTATAATAGACGCATCCTATACTACGCCTATTACACATGTCAATCGGGATTCTAAGTTATTAAAATTAATTGGTTGGAGATGTTGTCCATGCTTTAGGTGGTTCCGTACACACTCGGAACTACGGCCCAATCACCTGGCATTGAATCAGGTCCTACCGCTAGGTAGCCAATAATAACAATGGATCAATGTGGGCTGTCAGTCATCCCAAAATCCTGCAGTGAAACCGTATCTCGGTTGCGCCACTTGTATCCTAGGTTCACCCAAAATACAGACCCTTTCTCCTCCATCAATTTCCTCAATCCCGATGTAAGTTGTCTATATATTATTTATTTATAACAATCAATCTTCATGCTATTTTGATTATTGGGATGATACAGCGGCAGTAACAATGTCAATGATTAAGAATAATAATGAGAACAATATCATCATGTAAACGATAGAATAATGGAACAATACATATGTTACAGTCTGACAATATTTTTCAGTAATTTCAGTAACATGAAGTAGTATAATAACAAGTCACATACCATCTAATCGATGTACAATCTCATATAGAACTGATCAAGATATCTTTTATCTGTACTGCATATAACAATAACTAATCCATCAAGTTATAGTCTCAATAGTCATGTGATCATCAAGTATCACTCCATGTCAAGGTATTTGATACGGTAAACTATCACATCAATAAATCAATAATCAATTATCTCGTTCATGTTGATTTATTCTAGTCCCTTATATTATCAGTATATCATCATCTAGTCACCAAGATATCAGAGTCTCACATAAACGTCAGCTACATCTGATCATATCCTCACTATTGAATAACAGTAAGATCATTGATCAAAATCATCACACATTCTCACTTCTATCAAGGTCAATCACAATATTCAACATAAAGAATATATATTTCAGGTCAACTCTAAATCTAACTAAGTCCATACATAGATCCAAGCATCAAGGTAAAATCAGTCTTCTACTAAAAAAACATCCTATTCTATCAATCCTCAATATCCAAAAAGGATTCCAATAAAAATAATCACTAGACAATTGTCTCATAAATACTACACATGAAATATATACAACACCACTCATCAACAAATACGAACTAAGTTAATCACTAGGTCCAGTCATGTCACAGTCTAAGGTATACCACAACTAGTCTTGAATCCAAAACAGTAAACAATCTACAAATGAAATGATAGAACAAGAGTATCTCAGTAATAGAGTATTGGATCCATCATATACAATGCACTCTATTCATTCATATTATTCCAGTCTACACTCATTCCTAACTCTAAGTCAATATCCACTCCAATAAGAGTCCACTGATAAATCCAAGCATCAACAGATCTAATAAATCAAATAATGTTACAAATTGATAAAGTGAGACACCCACATCTCAGTACTAAGATACTAACTCTGCATATAACACACACACTCACACACATCAATAATATATCAAATTCATTCTCCATCACCAAATCTAACCTCACTCTAATATACTCCACTGACCCAATCTATCAATGAAGCACATCTCATTAATTAATTCTCAAATTTACAGTTAAATTTTCATCTGGTTATTACTAATAAGGAGGATCAAGACAAACACTATTACCTAGAATACTAGAATGAATCGATAATAGTGTTGATAACAGAGTAACGATATATTAATAATCAATATCAGAGCATCATAATATAACAATATTTACCAGTTGAACAGAATAGTGCAGGATAATATGTACACTCGCATGAAACAATAGGATAAAATACTAAAATTGAAATAGACCAATAAACAAACACTTACATGAAATAACGTGGTTTCAACTCTGAATCGCCATCAGGTCTTCACTGCATGAACCAAACCGATCTCCGAATTGTCTCATGGGTCAGTCTTCGAATCGTCAGTGTATCAAGTCCGTAACCGGCACAAACTCGAAACTCATGTTATTGAGTTCAGATCACACGAACGAGTCCGGGACGCTGTATCACACAACCAAACACACATGAACTCACACACATGCATTCACACGCCCACATAGAAGTATACACATACACTTATATCGTTACACACTAATACATACATACACATACATACATATACGTATACGGTACACGTATACATAACTGACACATACATACACTTTAACAAAGACACTCACTCCCACTCACGCACCCAAACACCCACACACAACAACCATGCATACAACACACACCCATACATGCAAAACACATTTATTAATACACATACATAATTAAACACAACACACACATTATACAACGATACACAGTACATGGGACACAGACATGTTTATGAAGCATGGACACTGGCACTGGATACATTCACGGACACTGGACATATACACGGACAAGAACACTGATTGAGATTTTAATAATAGAAATGGAGTTCAGTTTTCTTAGTCTCAATGCGAATCCGCTGTAGCAAGGGCTCAAGCGGGTCGTGATCCTCAGGGAAGGATGCGATGCAAGCTTTTCGGCCGATTCCCCTGTATGCTTTAAGTAAGAAAAGAGAGATTAGATTTGAGAGATATATATGATATAAAAAATGTGGTTTTTACTGATCTTCTACCACAACCCTATTGCAAGTTAAGGAGATTGAACATCATCTTAATATATGTGAAATTAATCCTAGGTTTATTAGCGAAGATGCAAGCAAGAATAAAAGAGTTTAGAATCTTACTAGTTCGCACCTTTGAACATTCAACACGATTTCATCTTAACATCTAAGTACAGCGGAAGAAAAGCATACCTTGAAGTTACGCTGTCAAAGTTCTTAAATATGAAGGGTGAGGAATTATTTAAAAGTGTAACCTAGATTAGAAAGCTAATTATCCATTTAGTCCTCAAGCAATCTTCTTTAAACCTAGGGTTTCTAAAAAGTATTATTAATCTGTTCAACTCCAAACATGCTTAGGGTTGCTTAAGAATTCAGCAAACCACAAAGGAAGATTAGTTCATCATCTTTTTATTATTTTTCTTTTCTTTTTTTTTATATGAGAAGAATAAAGAAAGAGAGAAAATAAAGAGAATCGAGAGATCACAGATCAAACCAAACTCAAGAAATCACAAAGTAAATGCAAAATTAAATGACAGAAATTAAGTGGCAAAAAGGTAACCTTTATTCGAGAGTAAACTCCAATTACAAAGCTCCTTCTTCTCCACACCGTGCTTGAAACAAAGATTACAACTTGCTGAAATTTAAAGAAAAATGGCTAAAGAAACCCTAATACGTCTCTGGATGCCCTGTACGTTGCGCCTGCAGGGATATTTATAGTGCAAAGGTGATAGAGTCCCGGATGAAGTAGCCCACGAAATCTGGTATCCAGATGAGATCAAAGTGCCGCGGAATCTTGGATTTTGCCGCGGATTTGCGGCATTTTTGTGGAATCTGGCCACGCGCTTTGGCGCGTGGCCTCACCTGGTCCGTCCATCTGGGCGCTTGCTTCTGGAAGTATGATCCGGCTCTTCATATTGGGATTTCGAGATAACTTGATAATCAAGTTACCTAGATTTTGAATTCTCCCAATCTCTTTTAAACGAATTTCCTTATCTCTGCACTCTTTTCATTCTCATCTGCAAGAGTTTAGGGTTGGGTAGAAGTCTATCCTTCCCTTATCTTTGATATTTGCAACTTCAGCCCTTTGTGTATTTGCACTTTGACAATCTGCTATTTGCACTTTGACTCTTGGACTTCAAATATGGGCTTGGATCTGGGCTTTTGGGCTTTTTAAGCTTTATTTCTTATTAAAATAATAATTCGAGGCCTGCACACATTAAATAACGAAATATTAATAAATGTGCATTATAATATGAATAAATGTGCAAATGTGATGGTATATATGATGACAATCATGCATTTTTCACTACCTATCACACCCCCACACTTATCTTTTTGCTCGTCCTCGAGTAAAAATCAAAAAGAAAGAGAAAAATCTAACCTAGCTAACTCACTTTCGTAGGAATCACGGTTGCACTTAGCATGTGCAACAAGCCGTTAAAACCCTAGGTTACCCTAGAGGATGAGTGTTGTCTCGTGAGGGTTTTCAGCGGATTACACCCACAAAATCCATAAAAAGAAAAATATTTGACTTATATTGGAAGAGACTAAGTAGTCTATAAGTTTTAGGATCCTCATTTTTATTCATTCTTCAAACCTAGTCTTTATAAAGTCAATTGTTATTCATTTTAGGTAAGGATTAAAATTGAATTTCTAATATAGTCTTTTTCGTTACCAAAAATCATATGCACCCTTGTGAATCTAGGAATTCCTTAACTTGGACTCTCATGCCTCTTTAGTATTTTTATAAGATCATCTAATTTTCTTTCGTGTAAGTATCAAGGCTTCTTGAGGCCCTCATACCTAACTAATTGACTATTAGATGTGTTAATACATGTATAATATTTCTCAGTTTTCTTAGGCTTTCTAATCCACCCATGTAGCGAACTTAAAGTCGGTGGCTCCCAAACCGGTTGGCTTTAGGGCACCAGGTGAGAGAAAACACCCCGCAGACTCAAATTCGAGTGAACTAGGCCCCAAAACTAAGGATTTTATTATTATTTAGAACTCACCTTTAGGCGTGAATACTTATGCTTCTTGAGGCACATGTATCCAGCTCAATTGGTGATTTTTTTTTTTTTTGAGGCACAAGGTCTTTGTCTTAGAATCCTAGATATGTACTAGGAATGTACATTTCATTAAGGTAAAAATTAAGACTAACTAATTATTCAATTTCTCCTCCTATACCTAAAATTAAACAATTTATTTATTTTGATCAAGTTTTTAGAAATCCTAATCATGATTTCCTAATCCTTAAACTAACTTAGATTTCTTTCAAAAAAAAAGTCAAAGTATTATCCTTTTTATAAGTTTTTTTTAATTTTTTTTTAATTTTTTTAATTTTTTTTTGAAATGTTAGAACAAATAAAGAGAAAAATATTTTTTTTATTTTATAATTAATCTTTTCTATGTTAGTAAACCCTCCCCCACACTTATCTCATGCATTGTCCTCAATGTATGAAATGCATGAATGCATGAAGAAAAATGTAAAGAGAGGCAAAAAATAATAGTATACCATAATATGTACAACACATGTATCACTCTCACCTAGAGCTGCTTAGGATTCATCCCTCTAGCTCGTTTCCCATCATTCCAATGGGTTCTCTTTATAAGGCACAATGGGGAGACAACATTTTTGTTTTAACTTTCTCTCCCCCCAGTTTCATCTTCTTTAGGCTCTTCCTCATCATATGTCCACCTCCATTATTTAAAAATTCATCACACCTTTCAGTTGGAACTTCCTTGCCGAGAAATTCTAGCTCAGTTCCGTATATCTCCTCAAAACTTAAATCAACCCTTTTCCCTGGAAGTGAATAATTAACCAACATCTCCTTAATCGGTGTATCTAAACACAGGATTCTTCTTCAAAGAGACTTTCGAAAGTTAAGTCAATCGGAGTTTCTTGAACTATATTCTCATGCGATATTTCAGTGCTGGCTCTTTGAAGATACTTAGATCAAATCTTCATTTTTTAAAAGGAACTTAAAATTATAATCCTCAACATGTGTCATCTTATCACTAAAATCGCACTTATCCTCAAATAACTTGTCAAGAAATAGAGACTCATTTTCACTTTCTTTTTCACAAATGTTCTCGATGAAGTTCACCTCAAATGTTTGGTCTTTTATCTTACGAGATTGGTTTTCCAGTTGAAGACATTGACCTCTTTAGTCATGTTCCAAAGGTCAACCTCATGGATCCGTTCCTACAATTTATGATCGCATTTGCAGTTGCAAGGAACGGACGCCCTAGGATAACGGGAGTTTGAGACCGAAGAGTGGATACAGGTTCGGTCTCCAGAACAACAAAATCTACTGGGTAGATATACTCCCCAACTCGGATGAGCACATCGGTAATTTCTCCTTTGGGAATTTTTATGGATCGGTCAGCTAATTGGATTGTAACCTTAGTCAGACTAAGTTCGCCCAACCCAAGTTGTTGTAGACTGAGAAGGGGAGTAAGTTGATACTTGCTCCCAAATCAAGAAGTGCATGCTTAATTGCAGTTTGACCTATTGTACAAGAGATGGTGGGGCAACCAGGGTCCTTATACTTGACAGGGATCTGTTTGGACAATAGCTCACTAATGTTAGTGGCTAGAAAAACCTTCTTGGGCACATTAGTCTTTCTCTTCTTTGTGCACATGTCCTTAATAAACTTGGCATACTTAGGGACTTGTTGAATTGCATCAAGAAGAGGTATATTGATCTTGACTTGATTAAAAATCTCGCGTACCTTATCCATTTGTGCACATTGCTTATCTTTAAGCCTATTTGGGTAGGGTGCGATGGGCTTGTGCATATCTTCGGCTGACTTGTCTTTTTTCGTATTGTTGGCATCAAGTTGAGATGGAGTGGGATCAGGCAAGCTGAATGCTTGTTTAGAACTTGATGGTGTTGATACTTGGTTATCAACTTGTTTTCCCGACCGCAATGTATGAATCGCATTGCACTGACTCATATGATTCTCTTCAGCCAGTGAGCTTGACTAGAGTTCCTAGGGTTGGGAATGGTTGACTAGGTAGAGTACCCTTTTGCCTTTCTTGCTGATTCATTTGCATCTCTATCCTAGTCAAGACTTGAGCCAGTGTGTCATTGCTTTTAACGAGAGTGTCCACCTTTCTTTCCATATTGGAGAGCCTTGTTTCCATTTGTGAATATTGGAAAGAGGGTGGAGGATTTTGATAGGGCGGATTTTGAAAATTGTTGGAGAATTTGGGCCTAGTTTGATCATTGTTACTTTGGCCCCATGACAAATTGGGGGATGGTTTCTCCAACCGGGATTGTAGGTGGGCGAATATGGATTGTTGGCGGGCGGATTGTTGGGGGGCCTTGTGTAGGCCGCACTCATATGTTCGGGCAAGCTTTGATGCGCGATAAAGACGGGACATTCCTCGAACACATGGTTCATATTTTGACAATAAGTACAGCCACCGAAGATGTTGGGCTGACTTGGTTCACAGAGACTGGTTCTTTAGTTTCAAGAGCCTCAAGTCTTCGCATAACAGCAGCTAACTTAGCATCGGTTGCTATGTTGGCCTCAATGGAATGGATACCTCCTTTTGAAGAAGTAGGGTCATTAGTCCTAGATTTTTCAGGAGTAGGTTCCCATTGGATGGTATTTTCAGCTAATCCTCATACAATTGCCATCCATCAGTTTCGTCCTTTTTCAGAAATCCTCCTTGGCACATGGATTCTAACAACGTTTTAGTTTGATATTCTAATCCATCATATAGAACTTGGCATAATCGCCATTTCTCTATCCCATGGTGAGGGCATTGGGCAAGGAGGTCCTTGAAACGTTCGAGAAGTATTTCAAAAGGGCTCATTGGCTGTCTGCTTAAACTGTAGGATTTCTTCCTAATCAATGCAGTCTCTGTGAACAGGATAAAATTTCTTTAAGAATGCCTTAACAAAATTATCCCAAGAAGATATAGAACGGCCTCTAGACTGTAGAGCCATTTCTTTGCCAAATCCTTCAAAGCAAAGGGGACAAACCTAAGTTTGATGTCATCTTTTCCTAACTTAGGAATATTCATCATGAGACATACTTCCTCAAATTCCCTTATGAAGAAGTATGCATCCTCGGAGTCAAGTCCATGAAATTTCGGAAGGGTGTTGATGTATTGTGGCTTAAGCTCAAATGGGTCAACACCTTCATCGTTAAGCTTGATGCAAGAAGGAAGAGAGGTCCTAATAGGATAGAACCTATCCTGGAGTGATATTGGTTGTGCCATGTGTGGGTCGGGCTTGAGCTCGGGTGGTGAACTAGTTCTACTTAGCCTGGATGTAAGTGGGTCTCTCGACCAAGCGGGCATGCACAATCAGCAAACAAGTTCACCCAATCAATAAAAAAAGAAAAACAATCAAAATCCTAATCTAGGGTAAGCTTGACCTAGACGACTCCTAACTTTAGACTGTCCTTAGGAGGTCTACTGTCGACGTTAACCACAAGCTAATCGGCCAGGTAGGTGGCAAGACCGGTGGGAGGTTTTCCGTCAGAGACATTCCTTAATTAAATAACCACCGTTCTTCGGGCTTTCGGCCCTCAATCCCCTGCCTAGACACCGATTTGACAAGAGTTAATTTCGATCAATTTTCCTCCTTCGGTCAATCTCCTATTGAGTCCGAGTTAACCTAGGGCCAACGTCTAGTCAAATTTTACTTAAGGTTAGGGTTGTGAGTGTGACGGATATGATTTGTGGGCCAAGGAAGGGTGATGAAAATCCCCACCTTATCTGCTTATGGGTTATGCCCTTAAGATGAATTAGTGTACGTGTAAAGCTGTAGAAAAGTAATCACTCAAGAAAGCAGTAAACAACCAAGAGTGTTTCCTAATCTATATGCTATGCAAACGTACCTTGTCGCCAGCACTCTTCAACAGAATTAAAAAAAAATGTAAATAGACACGTGCCTAAATGCAAGAGTCTAAAAAAATATTTTTTTTTTAACAAATGGGTTAATGTTATTAATTAGCAGTTGCAGAGTGATCACAGAGAAATAATATCACAGCAGTAAGCAGATTTTGCAATGCAGAGCAACCTGCAGAAAAGCAGGTTAGTAGTTCACTACTACTGCCACAGATCTGCGGCTTTTGCCGCGTTTCTGCGGCAAATTAGTAGGTCCAGGTGCTCTGCCTTCGAGGGAAGAGGCACTGGATTGCTGTATGTCCTTGCTGCTGCTCTGTTTTGTTTCCTGTTCTCTGTACCTGCAACAGAAAGAATAAAGAATGATTAGAACGAGGAAATCGTGCCGTTCCTTCCCCGGCAACGGCGCCAAAAAATTTGATTGAGATTTTAATAATAGAAATGGAGTTCAGTTTTCTTAGTCTCAATGCGAATCCGCTGTAGCAAGGGCTCAAGCGGGTCGTGATCCTCAGGGAAGGATGCGATGCAAGCTTTTCGGCCGATTCCCCTGTATGCTTTAAGTAAGAAAAGAGAGATTAGATTTGAGAGATATATATGATATAAAAAATGTGGTTTTTACTGATCTTCTACCACAACCCTATTGCAAGTTAAGGAGATTGAACATCATCTTAATATATGTGAAATTAATCCTAGGGTTTATTAGCGAAGATGCAAGCAAGAATAAAAGAGTTTAGAATCTTACTAGTTCGCACCTTTGAACATTCAACACGATTTCATCTTAACATCTAAGTACAGCGGAAGAAAAGCATTACCTTGAAGTTACGCTGTCAAAGTTCTTAAATATGAAGGGTGAGGAATTATTTAAAAGTGTAACTAGATTAGAAAGCTGATATCCATTTAGTCCTCAAGCAATCTTCTTTAAACCTAGGGTTTCTAAAAAGTATTATTAATCTGTTCAACTCCAAACATGCTTAGGGTGCTTAAGAATTCAGCAAAACACAAAGGAAGATAGTCATCATCTTTTTATTATTTTTCTTTTTTTTTTATATGAGAAGAATAAAGAAAGAGAGAAAATAAAGAGAATCGAGAGATCACAGATCAAACCAAACTCAAGAAATCACAAAGTAAATGCAAAATTAAATGACAGAAATTAAGTGGCAAAAAGGTAACCTTTATTCGAGAGTAAACTCCAATTACAAAGCTCCTTCTTCTCCACACCGTGCTTGAAACAAAGATTACAACTTGCTGAAATTTAAAGAAAAATGGCTAAAGAAACCCTAATACGTCTCTGGATGCCTGTACGTTGCGCCTGCAGGGATATTTATAGTGCAAAAGGTGATAGAGTCCCGGATGAAGTAGCCCACGAAATCTGGTATCCAGATGAGATCAAAGTGCCGCGGAATCTTGGATTTTGCCGCAGATTTGCGGCATTTTTGTGGAATCTGGCCACACGCTTTGGCGCGTGGCCTCACCTGGTCCGTCCATCTGGGCGCTTGCTTCTGGAAGTATGATCCTGGCTCTTCATATTGGGATTTCGAGATAACTTGATAATCAAGTTACCTAGATTTTGAATTCTCCCAATCTCTTTTAAACGAATTTCCTTATCTCTGCACTCTTTTCATTCTCATCTGCAAGAGTTTAGGGTGGGTTAGAAGTCTATCCTTCCCTTATCTTTAATATTTGCAACTTCAGCCCTTTGTGTATTTGCACTTTGACAATCTGCTATTTGCACTTTGACTCTTGGACTTCAAATATGGGCTTGGATCTGGGCTTTGGGCCTTTTAAGCTTTATTTCTTATTAAAATAATTCGAGGCCTGCACACATTAAATAACGAAATATTAATAAATGGCATTATAATATGAATAAATGTGCAAATGTGATGGTATATATGATGACAATCATGCATTTTTCACTACCTATCAAACACGGACACAGGACATGAGACACGAACATAGGCATGGACACAGGACACGTGAAATAAACACAAACATGTTTATATAATTAGGGTTTTGCTTGATTTGTTATTAGGGTTCCTGCTAGATTTGTTATTAATCATTGAAATCATGTACCACTGTTAATACGATACTGTTGATTAGGTTAAAACTTGTTTATATGATACTATATGATACAAGGTACACAGGACACAAACATGTTTATGAAGCACGAACAATGGATAACGGACACATACATGAACACGGACACGGACACTGGACACATACACAGACACGAATACGGACATGGGACATGAGACACGAACACAAATATGGATACTGGACATGTGAAACAGACACGAACATGTTTATGAACCCTAGATTTCTATTCTAAATTAATTACTCGACCCAATAAACCCTAAATTTTGTTCAACAAACAACGTATATTACGTGTCTTATAACTTCTCTCTGATACAAATAACTTGTGGGTCTTGAACATGAGGTCTTCATAGACCTTTTGTTGAAATCAACAGTTGTCAGTGGTTATTACAAGTAATGTATGATGGTTATTAGATTGTCCGTTTAGACAAGTTTAGGATTGCATTGTAAAGTTGGACACTGCATACGTGTTGTGTGTATTTTGACAAATATTTGATAGTACCTATTTTGTTCTTGGGCCACAACTATCTTATGTAGACCTGGAGAAGACGGGGGAGGTGCTGCAGAAATTTAATCGAAAATATATAAAACACGTATATATCTCCAACTATACAATGTAATTCTGAAAGGGATAGGACCTATCACCCTTAACTGAACCTTACTGTGACATTCATGAATCCTAAACTCTATTAAAAACTCTAAACAATAATCCTAACCTAAAACTACCTCTAATCACAACATACAACTAATTAAATATTTACTACGTGTTGTGTAACAGTGTCTATCCTGCAGTAAAGAATGAAGTGGGATATGAGTTGGGTACAATTGAATAAAATAAATATTAAATACAGACACAAATGTGAAGAGTTTGTAGAATTGACTTTTGATCATTCCGCCATTAATTATAAAATAAGTTGTCAATGTAGGGATTATAAGAACAAAAAAATGCTTGACAAGGACAACATGACGCTCCATTTACTAACTAAGGGGTGGTATCATGATTACGCTCGTCTTGAGCGGTGGCATTTGCATAAGAACAAAAACAACATCCCCACCATATAGAAATGGCAGTGATGACCAGGGCCTTGGTGATGGTGTGGTTATGGTGGTGTTAACTATCATGGTCTTTTAAGTTCATTTTTACATTATCCGATCGACGAAGGCTACAGTGATCTGAATGGCAATGACCCAACTGATGCTCCTCCCTCAGAGATGAATGACTTTAGCGAGAAAGTTAAAGAATTACATACTCCATTATACCCAGCTATAAGAACTGCTCCAGACTGTATTCATAATAGAGTTATATCAAATCAAATCAAGGGGTAAGATTAGCGACGTCACATTAGAGAGACGGTACATTTACTGAAGAATGCATTCCCTGACATAAACTTGCCAGACTCATCTACGGGACTTAAAAACTTATTAGAGCATTGGGTGTTATTACAAGAAGATTGATGTGTGCCAAAATGATTGCATATTGTTCTGGAAGCAAAAAGAAAACTTGGATGCTTGCAAGGTGTGCAATGAGCCTAGACATAAACCTAACAAGGTTTTTTCGTTGAAGAAACAAAGAAAAAAATTATTTAAAAAGTTTTAAGATATTTCTCATTGATTCTAAGGCTTTAAAAACTCTATGCGGTGAAGATCACCACAAAGGACATGAGGTAGCATACAGAGGAGCAACTTGACGATAGGATCCTAAGGCACCCTACCGATTTAGATGCATGAAAAGATTTTGACATGAAGCATATGGAGTACTTGCGAGAGCCGCGTAATGTTAGGCTAGGGTTGGCTACCGATGGGTTAATCCATTTGAAAACATGAATATTAATTATAGTACATGGCCTGTCATTTTAATGGTTTACAACCTGCCTCCGGGATTTGCATGAAGTGATCTTATATGATGATGTCACTGCTTATTGAGGGTCTTATAGGTCCAAAACATATATCGACATCTACTTGCAACCATTAATAGAGGAGTTGAATATATTGTGGGGTCTAAGGATATCAACTTGGGATGCATCCATGAAATAATACTTTCAGATGTGAGCAAACTTTATGTGGACGAGCAATGACTTTCCTGCTTAACCTATCATGTCCTATTGGTGCACGTCTGACTATCTTGCTTGTCCTAGTTGTGCAGAGAATACTGTAGCGTAATGGCTGTACAAATCAAAGAAATATGTTATATGGAGCATGAACGTTTCCGGTAGGATCCTCCGCCCACCCACTCACAGGGCAGAATGTCTTGTCAAGTGTAGGTAATATAATGTTATATTTGGGCTGAATTACAAGAACCTGATAGATACACAGTGGAGGAAGAGAAGTGTATTTTTTGAATTGCGTGTGGAAAGATAATCCAATTCGCCATAATTTAGATTTAATGCACATCGAGAAAAATATTCGCAACGTATTGCTTAAGTGCTTAGATACTCTAAAGCAAGAAGTTTATGACAATACAAAAGAGGACATTAAAAAAAATAAAGCGCCCTCCCAAAGTACCAAGCGCATCGATATCCAGAGGTCCGCGACATCCCTTATGTGTTCTAAAATTGCATAAGATTGTCAGTTATCCTCTATCCAGAGGAAGGCAATGTGTGTTGTTCTAGGTGGTGTGAAGGTTCCGGGTGGTTAGTCTTCTAATATTGCATGTTGTGTTAATTCAGATAAGATTGGAGGACTAAAGAGCCATGACTATCACATACTAATGCAGCAATTGCTTCCAGAAGCAGTTCGCATTGATGCAATAATAGAGTTGTGCGATTTTTTTTCGACGATTGTGCTCCAAAACCAATAAGGTGGAAGATTTTGAGCAATTGCACACTAACATTGGCCAATTTTATGCAAACTTGAGGAGAAGTTTTCACCTTCATTTTTCAAGGTGATGATTCACCTAACAGTTTATTTAGCTCACGAAGCGAGGTTGGTAGATGTGTGCACTATTGATATATGTATCCTATCGAAAGGTGTGTACAAATGACATATTTATTTGTATTAATTAATCACTGTAATTAATTTCACTCAATTATAATTAATATATCATGTATTCTTCTATTAACTTTAGGTACTTGGGTTATTTAAATTCCTATGTACGAAACAAGAGGTAGCCAGAGGGTTTAATAGTTAAATGCTATATCATGGAGGAATGTCTAAGTTACTGCTCGCAGTTGCGGAGTCCAAGAACAATTGTGATTCGAGACCCCGACTTTCCATTTTCTCAGTTCCTGGCGAATACAGTGTTTTTCAATCTCAGCATAGAACACTCACGTATACCGAAATGCATAGCGCGCATAATCATTACTTATTGAACTGCAATGAAGTTATCCCTTACTTTGAGTATGTTATACTATCCAAATTTCAAGCTTTCAAATTTTAAAAAATTGTGAATTGTCTCAACATGTTATGCATATCATAAAAGATAGCATCGGGAAATCATTAAAGACAGATTCTCAATAAGAACTTCTAATTATAAATGGCTTGATCAAAATGCATCGAAGATGGTTCCGACAACGTGCAAGTGTTATCGACAATATATTTTCGCATAGTTTCTAATAAATTGATTTTGTGAAATAACCTTGTTTAACTAAATAGACTACACGAGAGACCGGAATAGATGCAGATCTGTTAACCCTATCTCGGTCTCCCGAATTACAAAAGTTTTGATATACAAAGTTTTAAATTTCACACAAAGTCATCTGAAGAGTTTAACTGTACTCAGAATAGCAGAGTTGTTGTGTTGGCTGATTGTAGAATACCGTGTAGCTTAGGGCTAACGGGTCGTGTCCATGAGGAGAGATGCGAAGCAAGCTTTTCTATATTTTAAGAAAAAAATAAGTTTAGTGTTGATAATTTTTAGATGAAAAAGTAGATGGAGAGTAAAGAAGTGATTTAAAAAACTGAAAATTTAGAATAGATTTTGGAGAAGAGGACCTTTAAAATGCTTTGAGAGTGATTTTGTTGTGATTTAAATTATGGAAAAGATTCAGGCTCATTATCTTACTATTCAACGATATATTTTTCTCTTGAAAATCTCAGTGCCTCAACTCGATCATAGGAAAAAAACTTAAGCTTGAATTTTGAAAGTTTAAGTAAAGCAAATAAGACGTTTGTTTGGAAAAGTTAACTTCTTTTAAAAATCCCTCTTGAATTGAATGTTAAGTCATCAAGTTTGTTTTCCAAGTATGAAGTAAAACAAATTAAAGTGTTGTTTTCAAAATAAAAGTTTAGAAATCCAAACCCATCCTCATGTGCCTTAAGAACACTTGCAAAGAAGCAAGGCTTAGTTTAAGGCATTCATATGATTCCGTTGGGTTCTTTGTACAAAAATCATTCTAACAAAGAGGGATCGAAGAGAGATGATAGTGAGCCCAGAAAACAAGTTTAGCTACTCATAATTGATGTTAAATAAGACATGTAAGTGAAATGAAACATACCGTGAGTTGGAGAAGAAGATAAGTCCTGGATCTTTATTGATATCACTTCAACTTCAGATTACAATCACTCTTTCTCTCTCTCTCTCTCTCTCTCTCACTTGTCGCTGGACTAGACTAGAATAAGAATAAAAGAAATTACAAAATCAATTGCAACTATTTAACATAAATCCTAGCCTTAAGAATGAAAAATTTAGATCCTAGTCTTCGTCCCTTCTCAACATGAACTTCTCAGTATTTATAGGGAAAAACTAGAGGGGAAGAGTGTGAATAGATAGGGGAGCAAACGCTCCCCTTATCTGTTGACCCAAAGGCCCATCACTCTATTTTGATGATGATCAACTCATGTGGTTATAGTACTAATGATCTTGTGTTTATTTAGTCTCAGATGTGTGATCAAGATCTTAGTAGGTGGTAGCTTCAAACAAAGAACTTAAAGTCAAGTTTTGGAGCTAGCCCGGTTGATTCAAGAGCCTATGCATCAAGACCACATCAAGTACTCAATAGGAGTCTAACTCTTTGGATCCAGTTTGGACCAAGTCAAGAAGATGAGAGACTTCAAGTGAAGCCCTTCAAGATCAAGATTTGAGTCTAGCGTTTGTTTTATTAAGATTTTATTTTTAGTTAAAATGTAAAGGATAGAATAGTTGGTGGATTGCTCAAGTTACCATATACACACACACACTCTGATTCAGATGAGTTTTCATATAAGAGTTTTTATTTTGAAAAATACAAAAGAGTTTTCATTTAAGAGTTTTCATTTTGGAAAATACTGGTTTGGTTTTAGAATATCCAAAGTATATATGATTGAGGCAAAACTTGCACACAAAATACGGACTTTCAGAATTTTTAACAAAAA